>BQNB010016839.1:2348-70980 GCA_026074375.1 Tanacetum coccineum | reverse complement strand
GTTATTTTTAGCCTTTGCATCATACATGGGATTCACTGTCTACCAAATGGATGTTAAAAGTGCATTTCTCTATGGAACTATTAGCGAGGAGGTATATGTTCAACAACCTCCAGGCTTTGTTGATCCTGCTCATCCAAACAAAGTCTATAAGGTGATCAAAGCTCTTTATGGTCTACATCAAGCACCTAGAGCTTGGTATGAGACACTTTCTTCTTTCCTACTAGAAAATGGTTTTAGGAGAGGTACCATAGACAAAACATTATTTATCAAGAAAAACAAGAGTGACATTATGTTAGTCTAAGTGTATGTGGATGACATCATTTTTGGTTCTACAACACAGTCTATGTGTATCGAGTTTGAAGATTATATGCACAAAAGATTCCAGATGAGCTCCATGGGTAAGCTCACATTCTTTTTGGGACTACAAGTGAAACAACAACCTGGAGGAATCTTTATTAGTCAAGACAAGTATGTAGTTGACATCCTTAAGAAGTTTGATTTTTGTTCCATCAAAACAACTACTACTCCTATTGAGTCTAATAATCCCCTGGTCAAAGATGAAGATGGTGTATATGTATATGTGCATATCTATAGGTCTATGATTGGTTCCCTAATGTATTTGACTGCATCAAGGCCAGACATTATGTTTGTTGTCTATGCCTGTGCTAGGTTTCAAGTCACTCTAAAAGCTTCACACTTAAATGCAGTAAAACGGATTTTTAGGTACCTCAAACATCAACCCAAAATAGGGTTATGGTATCCTATGGATTCTCCTTTTGAACTATAAACTTTCTCAAACAGTGATTATGGAGGCGCCAGTCTTGACAGGAAATCAACAACAGGTGGTTGTCAATTTCTTGGTAGAAGACTGATTTCTTGGCAATCCAAGAAGCAGATGATTATGGCAAATTCTACTATTAAGGCGGAATATGTTGCAGCTGCTAACTGTTGTGGGCAAGTACTATGGATACAGAATCAGATGATGGATTATGGCTTTAATTTCATGAACACCAAAATCTATATTGATAATGAAAGTACCATATGTATAGTCAAGAATCCTGTCTATCACTCAAGGACCAAGCACATTGAAATTCGACATCACTTCATAAGGGATTGCTATGAGAAAAGATTGATAGATGTTGTCAAGATTCATACTAACAATAATGTTGCAGACCTTCTCACCAAAGGATTTGATGTCATAAGATTTAACTTCCTAGTGGTTAGCATTGGGATGTTAAACTTGTAGCTACATTTGAGGGGAGGTTTACATTGTAAAGTTTATACTTGTCATTGGTACTTGTAGTTAGAATTAATACTGCTAGGGTATTAATTCTAGTAGTTAGGATATTTAGTTCAAGTCAATATTGTCTTATGAACATGTTTTGCAGTATTTTTCTTGTTGTGGGCTAACTTTTTCAGGAACAACATGGATTTAAGAATGGATGGAAGCTGTGCCAGTAATGTCTCTCATATCTAGGTTGTAAGTGCTTAATTCTGGTAGAACAAAGGTTAATATTGGTATGTCATTTTTAATACTGGTAGACAAAAGTCACTACTGGTGTATCATATTAATACTGGTAGACCAAAAAGTTAATTCTGGTAGACCAATATTAATACTGGTATATGACCGTTGGTACTGATGAGGGAATATTGATTTTCCCTGTTTAAATATTACTGTTAGAGATTTTTACGGTAATTACCTCTCATATAGGTTTCCTATTTGGATAATTACTGAATTTTATTCATTAAATCATTTTTCTTTCCTATAAAGAAACTACTTTTTTAGTGTGTCCAATACGAAACCTTGTTTCTCATCAATATAAATTCGATTGCCCCTCTCTACCAGTACTTAGTTACTTAAACGAACCAAACCCAACACTCACACTCGATTATTCACAACTTCTATTCTTCAAGAATTCAAGATGACCACTTTAAAGTATTCAGACAAGCATAACATGGTCGCTTTTCTTAAGAAACCCAATGAAAGTGTGGGCTTCACTGAGATAGTGGATTTTCTCAAAGGTACTTCTCTAAGGTATGCCTTAACTCATAATCCCACTATCTATGATTCCCTAGTCAAACAGTTCTGGCAAACTGCTACAGTCAGAACACTTGCTAATGGGACTCCAAAATTAGTAGCATCTATTGATAATAAGGAATATACTATTACTGAGGCATCTGTCAGAAGTAAACTTCAATTGGCAGATGCAGCAGGTATTAGTAATTTACCTGATGCTGAAATTTATGATGGGTTGGCAACATTGGGGTATGTTTCTGAGGGCAAACTAACTTTTTGGAAAAAGAATTTTACACCCCAATGGAAATTTTTAATTCACACCATTCTACACTGCCTAAGCCCTAAGTCTGGTGGATGGGATCAATTTGGTAGTCCTATTGCTACTGCATTGATCTGTCTATCTAGTATTAGGGTTTATAATTTTTCAAAGTTGATTTTTGATGGCATGGTTCATAACATAGAAAGTAATACTAAATTTCTAATGTATCCAAGATTTTTGCAAATGATTTTGGGTATCACTACTAAAAATAATGGAAAGTATTTAGCCCCAACTTTGACTAAAAAGCTTTTTACAAATTTGAAAAGGGGATATGCAAGGGATTATATACCATTACTGCCTGCAATGTTGGCAGGTGCAGCTGAGGATCAAGGTGAAGGCTCAGCAATCCCAGCTGAACCCCAACACACACCTACTGATCCAATCTCATCTACATCTCAACCAACAATTCCATCTACCAATGAACCACTTCCACAACCATCACCACCTAGGTAACTTGCCAGACAGGATAGTGAGATTCCCCAGTCTCAGGGTCCTACTTTCACCCATGTAGCAGATGAGGCAACCACCACTAGTGTAAGGGTTGGTACTGAGGGAGCTATCACTATAACCTCTGGCTTAGATGCAGGGTTGGACAGTAGTAACATACATGAGTCTCCACTCAGGTCCCATGAAGCACCTCTCCATAAAGGTCACACTTCAGGAAGTGCTAAGGACAGCTTGCAACTAAAGGAATTGATAGTCCTTTTACCTAAGCTGGTCACCAGGATTGCTAATTTGGAAAAAGAGCTGCATCAGACAAAGACTACCTATGGGAAAGTAGTTCTCACTCTAGTTGAAAGGGTGAAGTCATTGGAAGTAGCCTTGAAAAGAAAGACAAAGAAAGTGGTTATGTCTTACTCAGAGGATGAAGAAGCAGAGAATCAGGGGAGGAAAATTCAAGATATTGATGATGATCCTCTAGTTTCTTTGGTCAGAGAGTCTATGAAGGAAAAAGATACAGATTTTATGACTCTTACAAAAATCAGTGCTTCAGGGGAGGTACAAGAGCAAGATATTAGTCCTACAACCTTGGAAGTAGCTAAAACCTTATCACAGGCATTTCTCAAAAAGTAAAGTCAACTAATAAGGGTATAAGATATAAGAGGAAAACAAGGTCAAAGTCAATTGAAAAAGATATTAGTTCTGATTTGGATGCTGATATTAAAGTTAATCCTGGCACTGAAGATGTTAATGCTGGCAATGAGGATTTTAATACCGGTAGCTTAGGAGTTAGTACTGGTAGTGGACCAGTTAGTACTCCTAGTGTAGTTCAAACCATAAATGTCATAATTCCTTCTCCAATTAAAGGTCAAAAAGAAGGAAAAGCTCCAATGACTACAAAAGAAATTCAAGCTACCAAAAGAACAAAAGCAAAAATTCAACAAGAAGAAGTTGGTCTTGCAGAAGCCATGAGATTGCAAGCATTACAGGAGGAAGAGACTGCAAGACAAGTTCATTTGGATGATTTTCTAGCTAAAAGGATTTTAAAGGAGGAAGAATTATCAGAACAATAAAAGAAAAGAAAAGCTGAAGTTCAAGAAGCTGCGCAGTATTATATAGAAGAGGATTGGGATACCATCAGAGCAAAACTAGAAGCAAATGCAGAACTGACTAAGAGTCTACAAGGAGAAAGTATGACTAGTAAAGATTTTGCAAAAAGGATGATGGAAATGATAAATCAGAAAAAGAAGTTTTATGCTGAACAAAAGGCTAAGGCAAAAAGGAGCAAGCCAATGACACAGGCATAACAAAGAGATTATATGAGTACCTTCATCAAGAATTAAAGCTCATGGAAATTAACTCAATTGAAGAAACTTACTTTTGATGAGCTCAAGACTGAATTTGAAAAGCTGGTGAAGAGTATTGAAAACTTTGTGCCAATGGAAACTGATGAAAGAGTAAAGAGACAAGGTGTTCAGCTGGAGCAAGAATTTTCAAAGAACCAAAAGACCATTGAAGAGGTTTCAGTCTTAGAAGAAAGTATTACAGAGCCAGTGATTGCTAAGGAAGAATAAATTGAGAAGTCTATAAAGAAGAGAGGTAGAATCAAGAAGCAAAAGGCAAGGAAAGGAATACATATTGACAAGACTGCACATGATGAAAGTGAAGAAGAAAGGGAAGCATTCATGAAGGATAAAGTCATAAGTGCTTCATCAGAATCTGAGATTAGAATAGATGATATTCCAACTACTACAAAACCTCCTAGTATTGTTGATTGGAAGATCATTCCTCAATCTGGTCTAAAGGTTGTTTATTAGATTGTAAGAAGAGATGGTTCTGATAAAATATATATGAGTTTTGGAGCCATACTTAAAGACTTTTCAAGAGATGATCTTACAGAATTGTATAGATTGGTGATAAAGAAGTATGGAGTAAATAGGCCTGAAGAGATATATGACAGAGTACTTTGGGGTGATCTCAAGACCATGTTTGATCCACCCCTTAGTGATGATGTAATCTGGAGTTTGCCACTTCAACAGAAGATGATTATTTGGAGGTATTATCCTTCTTGTGCAGTGCATTGCCTAACATTGGATGATACTAATATATATATGTTAGCAGATAGAAAATATCCCTTGTTAAAAGATTCTTGCCAAGTAATGCTAAAGATGAAGCTTCTGGATGGAACAACGGATGAAGTTTGCTATCAACTTTTGAAGATGATTAAGAAGCAAGATGGATTAAGATGATAATTGGATTCTCAGTAGCTAAGGTATGGGTTGGGTATCTGGAAGCTGTAATGAAGTTGAGAAGGATTGTTTAAGTGTTGGTTTAGCAACCACACAACAAATGGTCATCAGTTTACCATGTCTAACAAACATCAAGAACAGGCTAGTCTAAAGCAAACGGCTTTGGTAAAGACTTCTCAAATCTGTTAATGGTTGACAGTTTACCAAAAACTGTATGGTAATTAATGCACCATAGTGTTGCACTAAAGCATTGGCTACTCCAGAGCAAATGGCTACTAGTAAAGAGATCTCAAATCCGTTGATAGCTGATAGTTTGCTAAAAACTATAAGGTTATCAATGCACCTTGTTACTACAATGAAGCATTGACTAGTCCATAGCAAACGGCTCATGGTAAAGACATATCAAATCCGTTGATGGTTGGTAGTTTCCCAAAAACTACAAAGCTAACTTAGTTGGATGTTGCTGTGGAGCTGTGATGCAAAGAGGATGAAATGCTTTTAAAGATTAAAAGCTAAAGTATGATCTGTCTTCAAATCAACAACAAACAGATTATCATTAAAGAGAAGCTACTGATTAAAGAGAAGTGTTTGGATACAGTCCTCAAAAGCTCAAGCTGAAGAAAACTCAAGAAACTTGAAGTTTAAGTTTAGGGGAGAATTGTTAGGAATTATGTATACAAGACTTAATTCTGTTTGTTATATAGTTAGTTCTGCCAGTACACTTGTTAGTACTGGTAGAAGAGTTAGCATAGTTAGTACTGGTAGTTCATTATAAGTTAGTACTGGTAATGTAATAGTTAAGTCTGCTTTTGCAGAAGTTAGTTACAATTAGAGATATGCATGAGATATCTTAGGAAAGGATATGCATGATCTCTATACGCATTTTTAAATCCCATTAGGGTTTCCTTGGTATATAAAAGGAACCCTAGTCATAGTTAGTTGATATAGATCAACATAGATCAATAGAGATCATCTTAGCAATCATAGTCTTTGTAATCTGTAACCTAGTCAGATTCAAGTTATAATACAAAGTTTTCTTGTGTTACTTAATACTGTTCTTCTTAGCATTGTTGATTAGTTTCCGCATAATCAATATTGTTAAATCAGTGTTTCATTATTGTTTCTTTGGATTTATCTAAAGTATCAAACCCTTTGCAAGCTAAAGCTTCAAGGTCTATTTAGTAAGGGATCCAAAACTTTATCCTTAAACCATGAATTATCCCGTTTCCTCTTTGGTTTAGTGCACTGTTTGGACATGTGGCCTTTCCCTTTACAGTTGTAACAAATAACAGTCCTTTATTTCCCAGAATTGCTTCTACTTGCTCCTGGAGTGTAAGTCCTTGAAGTACCTACAGTTAAAGAAGTTTGTCTCCCCTAAATTGGTTATAAGGTTACTCTTCCATTATTAATGGTAGCTTGTTCCCTAGGGTTTGACGAATTCCTTAGCTGATTATTGGTAGTGGGATAGCGGGAAGTGATAACAGCAGTCAAAAAAGACATCATGTGATTGATGGCATCAATGGGATGATTACCTTTCTGGAACACTGGAACAATTAGACCCGAGTCTAGTTGGGAAAATTCAGATTGTTGGTTAACTAAGGGAGCATATTCTAATTAAGGGATGGATGATAATGGAGAATAAACGTTGTGGTGAATTGATGATTGATACTCATTGGATGGATAAGTGATTGAAAGAGGCATTGATGATTGATGAGTTAAGTATTATTGAGACTGATAAGGTGATCCATACCGTGGAGACTGATATGGTGAAACTTGTTGTTGAAATTGAGTGTTTTGGTAAGAGTTTTGATGAGTTTGATAAGGGGACTAGGTCATCTGATGGGTTGCAACCAAAGCAAGCGGATCTGAGTTACGTTCATGCATTAAACGAACCTCATTTGCATGAAATTCATGTTGTCCCAAATAAGCATGAAGCTAATCAATGTTAGTTGTATACAAATCCCGAACCAGTTTGACATCTGTCACAAATTTGCTCCATTCAGGAGGAAGAGTATTCAAAAATTTGGTGTTCACTTGAAATTGTTCCAGTTTCATATTGTAGATGTTCATGTCATTGAGGAGCAGTGAAAATCTCAAGTATAACTCACGTAGTGTTTCCCCCTTCTTATAAGCAAACTTATCGAATTCATCATAAAGCTTACACTCCCTTTCTTATTTCGTCAATGAAGTTCCTTGCATGAGGAGTTGAATTCTTTCCCAAAGTTCCTTAGCAACTTTATGATTGCTAACCAATGCATAGACCTCAGGTGGTAGTCCTTGTAGAATGATATTTGTTTCCTTGATATCACAATCAGCTTGAATTGCTTCCGTAGCAGATAGCTCAGAATATTTCTTTTGTCTTGTCACTCTATTTTCCTCAATTGAAGGCCAAACAAGTGGACCATTTTCAATGGATTTAATGATCATTCGTCCATGTTGTCTATTTAACATGTATAGCTCGATTCTGCTTTTCCAAGAATCATACATCTCCTTTTCCAACATAGGTGGACGATTGTCAGCACCCGACAGAATTGCTTTGTCAGCAAGAGTCGCCATTTATAAATTGGTATGTTCAAAGATTACTATTTGATCGAGCGGTGATAGAAAGTAATTATGTTTGAGGGTGTTGTCTTTTGTGTTTTAATTTTTGAAACGACACGGGATTTTACATTTTTTGACAAAACTAGGAAAACAAGTGAGTGTTTCACGGGATTTTACAAGTCAAAGAAATAAACCGTATAATTTAGTTTAAGCAATTTGAGTTTTAAGTTTATGTTGAAAATTCGGTTGATTAAGCCAATTGCGAATTCGGGTGTTACTGAAAATTGTCAATTCATGTGATACTAAGAAAACTACAAATTCGGGTGTTGCCAATTCGGGTGAGACTAAGAAAACAAAATTTCGAATTCGGGTGTTGCCAATTCGGGTGTTGCGAATTCGGGTATTGCCAATTCGGGTCTTGCGAATTCGGGTGTTGTGAATTCGGGTGTTGCTAATTTGGGTGTTGCTAATTCGGGTATTGCGAATTTGGCTACAACAGAAATTGCTAATTCGGATATTGCGAATTCGGCTACAACAGAAATTGCTAATTCGAATATTGCGAATTCGGTTACAACAGAAATTGCTAATTTGGATATTGCGAATTCGGCTACAACAAAAATTGCTAATTCGGGTATTGCGAATTCGGCTACAACAGAAATTGCTAATTTGGATATTGCGAATTAGGCTACAACAGAAATTGCTAATTCAGGTATTGCGAATTCGGCTACAACAGAAATTGCGAATCAGGGTAACACTAAAACTACGAATTCGGGTAAAACAAGTACGAAACTCAAAATCTTTAAAACATAAAAAGACACCTTTTTGATTGTTTTTTCCTAAAATTTTTTGTACAACTAGTATTCTTAAACCTATAAAAATGACAACTTTTTGGTTTTTAAGCCGAAAAATTCAAAATCAAGATTTGTACTTTATATGGTTTTTAAAAACAAAAGACGAACAAAAATTAGATTTTCTTTGATCCAAAGCAAATACACCTATATCCAAAGATACTAGATCAACTTTACCTAGGTAAATGATCTTTTAGTGTACAAAGAAGCTTTGAAAACAAAAGAAAAGAAAGAAAAAGGACGTACGGAATAACAAGCAAAAACGAACCAAAAAATCAAACACAAAAACTAAGCAAATCACTCCATGGCTCTGATACCAATTGTAGAATACAAGTAATATTTGATCTATGAACCAAGAACTAGAGAGAAAAAGTGGGAGGAAGGATGTATTTTCTAGTGAGAGAAAGTAGAGAACATGAAATGCATTAAGTGAAAATGAAACATAAAACCAACCAACCACCTCTTCAAGGCATGGAGAGATGTATTTATACTTACAAGGGTGGATGGGCCTTGGCTTAATGGACTAATCCATGGGCCTTAGTCTAACTAACTATGTAAGTTTTCAAAAATTACTTAACGAGCTAACGACAGTTATCTATGGAAGCGACCGACACTTTCCTAGGAATTTCGTATTCCTAACAATACTGGGCATAATGAGTTATCGCTACTTAGGCAACTCATAACATGTTTAAAAGAGTACTTTCGTCCAAATGTAAAACAAATCATGTATCTAACCTCGAGATTTATAAAGTATTGTTTAACTAGTAAAGTGGGGCTATAAACTCACCTCAAGTGATGGAATTGATTTCTAGAAAAATCAACTAAGAATGACGTCGATAAGGACCGGTATGCAACATATTTAATTATAGGTCGATTTAGAATAACGCATAAAAATATAGAACAATACACTATAGTTTATCTTATTATATCACCACCTAATAGTTTTAGACTTAGCTTATAAATCAAAATAATGATTTTGTTAAGTTTACCACTTTTATTATTTTTACAACGACAATATATATATAATCTAGTTAATTTATAAAATAATATTTATAAAGTTTAAAACGCGAATAAAGATTATATAAGTGATGCTAAATTACTTCCTAAGGTTTTATAGTCCAAACGGACCCGAAAACGCCCGAAAACCCAAATTACTATTGATGTCAGGAACATACATTTGTAAATAGTGTGCATAAACTTTTATGTCATTGTCCGAAAAATAGTCCAAGTTCGATTAAGAATTACTATTTCGTTTTACACTTTCGGGCTTCAAAATTCGCGTTACTTTCCAGAAAAATCATTCTGAACAAGTTTCTAGTTTTATACTTAAGCCGGTTTGGACCTGAAAATGGTTAAAAACACGAAATATAAATCTGTCAGATTATGTCGTAAAACTGTTTTTGTCGGTATTGTTTCAAATCTTGTTTTGACCATAACTTCTTCGTTTTACATCTGTTTTTCGAGTTCTTTATATGCACGGAATCGTATTGAGACGTACTAACACATTTTTAAGGTTTTAACTCGTCAAAATTCCCTAACCTGCTGCCCAAACTCGGCTGTTAAGGAAGTGTATTTACATATTTTTTGTCTATAATTTCTACTCTACTTTTACACAACAAAACCACTAATCTAACCACTTCAACCTCTTCCACAATCAACACATCCAAACTAACCTAATCTCATCCAACACTTCACAATATAATAAAATAACTAATAAAATCAAATAAGTTAGTTTATGAATAACAAACTTGTTAACATGTTTAATAATCATACAAGTAAGTAGTGTTCTTGATTTCTTTGCAAATATTTATAAAAATTTACTAGTTGGTGATATAACTTAATTATCTTGGTGTTCATGTATATAAATACATTATGTAAGTATAGAAACATGTAAGAACATAATCAAAATATATGAAAATCCAAAGAGTAAAAGGGTATGCTTACAAAGCTTATGAACACAAAATAAGAACTAGGCCTTGATTTTTACCCCAAACCTTATAAAAACCCTAATTTTAATGATGAAACCCTAGCTTAATCCTTGAAACCCAAAATTGAAATCACCTTAGAAATTAACCTTGATCACACTTGTATACTTGTAATATTAAAAAATATATAAACTATAGATTTGTTTATGGCCAAATTTTGAGCCGTGGGTTGAGGATATGAGGAAGAGAGACTTTGATAAATTTTTGCAAGTGAAATAGGAGTGAATGAAAGAGCTAGTTGATGTATCCTTATATAGCATAAATATCTAGGGAATATGATCTAATCAATCCATGAAAATTAGGGGAGGAGTGGCATTGTAAGGGATTAAAAAGGGAGAGGGGAGTGGGCTTGTAAGAGTTTTGGTAAGAGTTGCTAGCTTTGTGTAAGAAGACTTAGAAAATAAACTAGCAACTTGCATATGAAAATATCTTAGCAAATTTTTTGTTATTTGTTTTGTGATTTCAATAGGGTGGCCAGTTTTGGTTATTTTTTAGGTAGAAGTATAATAAATTTTTGGTATTGAATATAATTGTGGGTATTTGGCTAAGTGTAGAAAGGTGGTATAATTTACATGCATGCATGGAAGCTCAAAACACAAAACGTAAACGTTTTACGTCACATATAAAAATAAAATATGAAAATTATAAATTATCTTTATAATAATTATATAACACTTGTTTGACGTAAACTTTTATTTATTTAATGCTGGTTTACGTTAATTGTTGATTTTTGGTTTACGCGATTTAACTTAACGGTTGAAATTACAAGTAAATGCGTAAAAGTTCAAAGTAAATACTTTGAGTTTATTGACGTAAAATGACCTGAAATTGCGGGTTGTCACAGTCTTCCTCCTTTAAAAGTAATTTATCCCCAAAGCTCAAGTCGTGGTATTTGACGAAGATGCGGGGTTTGCGAACAGGTGTGGATACTTCTTCCGAAATTAATCCTCGTGTTCCCACGTAAACTCTGAGACCTCCTAGAGTTCCATCAAACCTTGATGATAGGAATGCGGCTTTGCTTCAACGGCTTGACCTCGCGGTCCATAGTTTCCACGTGTTTTTCAACGAAATGTAACTTGTCATCAATATGGATCTCATCTAACGAAATCACGAGCGATCCGTCGGACAAGCACTTCTTCAGATTAGACACATGAAATGTGCTATGAACCCTGCTTAATTTTGAGGATGTTCGAGTCTATAAGCAACGGTTTCTACTTTTGCTAACACTTGAAAAGTCCAATATACCTCGGGTTCAACTTCTCCCGTTTGCCAAAACGGATAACCCCTTTCCAAGGTGAAACCTTCAACATAACTTTGTCTCCCACTTGAAATAATAGAGGCTTACGCCTCACATCGGCGTAACTTTTCTGACGATCATGCGCGGCTTGAATTATGCTTTTGATTTGTACGATCTTCTCGGTAGTTTCATGAACGATTTGTAGCCAGTGAGCTGAACATCTCCGGCCTTGGCCAGCAAATAGGTGATCGACACTTGCGACCATAGAGTGGTTCAAATGGTGTAGCCTTAATGTTAGTATGATAACTGTTGTTGTTTGAGAACTCTACTAGCGGTAAATGCTTATCCTAACCATTTCCAAAATCTATTACGCAGGCGCGTAACATGTCTTCAAAAGTTTGAATGGTTCTTTCGCTTTGACCATCAGTCTACGAATGGTAAGCAGTACTCATATCCAGACAAGTACTCCCAGCCTTCTGGAGCGACTGCCAGAAATGTGATGTAAATTTGCCATCACGGTCAGAAATAATAGAGACCAACACTCCATGCCTCGAGACCACTTCTTTCAAGTAAAGTCTCGTCAGTCTATCCATCGAATCATTTTCCTTCATTGGAAAAAAGTGAGCAGACTTTGTAAGACGATCAACAATCACCCAAATGGTATCGTAACCACTTGACGTCTTAGGATGCTTCGTGATAAAATCCATAGTGATTTTATCCTATTTCCATTGAGGTATCTCAGGTTGTACCAACAAACCAGAAGGTTTTTGGTGTTCAACTTTGACCTTTGAGCATGTCAAACACTTGCTGACGTAGGTGGCAATATCTGCTTTTATGTTAGGCCACCAATACAATTTTTTCAAGTCATGGTATATTTTGTCAGAACTTGGATGGATTGAATACTTCAACTTATGCGACTCGTGCATAATCAAAGCTCTTAAGTCACCAAAGCATGGTAAACAACATCTTTTTTTCAAACATAACGTTTCGTCTGCACGGGGTTTAAGCTTCTTGATCATAACCTTTAAGTCTTCAGTTTTGAATTTTTTTGCTTTCTTTGCTTTGGTTTGAGCATTTTGCATGAGAAGATTCAAACCAATAGTCATAACTAAGGCTCGAACTCATAATGGCTTGATCCGTTCTTTTCGGCTTAAAGTGTCTGCCACTACATTCGCCTTTCCTAGGTGATAACGAATTTCGCAATCGTAATCACTAAGCAACTCCAACCATCGACGTTGTCTCATGTTTAACTCCTTTTGGTCAAGGATATGTTGCAAGCTTTTATGATCGGTGTGTACGGTACACTTCGTTCCATACAAGTAGTGTCTCCAAATCTTTAAAGCGAACACTACAGCTCCTAACTCCAAGTCATGAGTTGTATAATTCTTTTCGTGAATCTTAGTTGTCGAGAAGCATAGGATATAACCATTTTCCTTTAGCATTAATACAACACCCAAACCTTTATGTGAAGCGTCATAACTACTAAGTCCTATGGTATTAATTTCGTCGACGTTGAATAAGTGATTTAGTGAATTCCTTAATGGCGGCTAAACTCGTTGGTGGATCGTCCTAGGGTGATTAGTGATGCGTCTCAACTTTTCGACTTAGGATTTGGTGTAAGACGGTGCCAACTCTATGTGGTAAGGTGGCGTAAAGGTCTACCTAGCTACTTTGATTACCAATTCAGTTTTCCGTGACAAACACGTTTTATAAATACGCACACAAAATTTTACTTTTCGGGGATATAAGTAGAAAAATTGATTTTGACAAACTTTTTAAGGTGACTATTACCAGCATGGCATGGTTCTTCCTGAGTTAGACATAGGTGATCAGGCTATGTATAATTAAGGACTAACGATGAAGTGCTTAATTTCGTCAAACTAATGTTATGCATAACGCAATATCAAAATAGTTTTATGGAGTGATAAATTAATCCACAAAATGGAAACAAGGTAGTTTATAGCGTGACAACAAAATGGTTTGCGAAATAACCGTAAGATGGTTTATAAGTCAATAGCTAAGTGGCTCATGGGGTGATAGTAAAATAATTTATATGATGAAAACAAAATAGTTCCATAAAGTAATAACAAAACGATTTGTAAGATAACAGTAACGTGGTTTTTAAGATGATTAGCAAAGTAGTATATAAGATATCAAGAAGATAGTTCATAAGATGGTGGAAAGAAAATTGTAAAAATGATAGTAACTTTGTTTATAAAATAATGGCGAAATAGTTTTTAGTTTACAATAGTTTATAAGTGATGGCAAATTGGTTTATAAGAAAATAGTGAATCTGTTTATAGATGGTAGCAGAATAGTTTATGAGGTGGAAGCAACTTAGTTCATAAAATGATAGCGAATTATTTTATATGTGATGGTAAATTTGTTTATAAAATACTAGTAAAATAGTTTATAAAGCGATTGTGAAATAGTTTATAAGATGTTAGTTCATTTGACAATATTAAGATAATGATTAGTAAAATAGTTTATCACGTGGTAGTGAAATGGTTTATAATGTAGTTGTAAAAAAATGTTTGAAGGGTTATAATCGTTTAGGGAGTGACTTAAATAAATAAAGATTTCAATGTAAAATCGATAAGGTTTTCACGACACATAAGTTTGATAGATAATTTAAATCATCCACGCGTACAACAAAATTCAAAAGAAAGTACAACACAAATTCCTATAGGAAATAGAGTCTAAGGAAGTTCCCGCTTTGGTTTCACTAGATAATACGGGAAGGTCTCTACCTAAACATTATCATTTCGCTAATCAGTCTTCTCGATCCTAAGGGAAATGGGGAGTCAAATATAACCTAAACTATTGCACATTTTGTAAATCCCCAATTTATCGATAAACCCCTAACCCTAATTAAAACCAATCGAATTCAAAAAGAGAAAAGAGGTTACGGATGAATACCTTAGGATTTAAACAAGAATAGTTCTAGAGTCAAAAAAGAAAACGATATCCAAACTTTGTAAACCCGCGGTGAAATTTTAAATTTTAAGAGTAAATAGTGAGAGTGAAAACTGATCCGTCATATTAGTTGGGTTTTAATACCCAAACACGATACGCCATATTAGATATTATCCAATACGTCGTATTGGAAGAAAATGTCGACTTAGTCAACCTTGGTTAAAAACACTGATATGGCGTATTGACCTTGAGCCGATACGCCGTATCCAGTTTAGGAGACCTTTCATTCATAACAAATACAGAAAATAAAGTATATGTACCTTGGCCTCCGTAACTATTTGTATAAACACCATCCTTATAAAACAGCTTAGGGTTAAAGGGAATGCCAAATGTCATATATAGATTCTTAATTGTGAAAATTAATGGTATCCCTTCGTAATAACGCATCTGAATCATGACTTTAATCATTATAACAAAAATTTTAAGAGTTGAAGATTTACCTGGTATGTCATGACTTGCTTTATGGTTTTTATCAAACTCATGGAAATGGGTATCAATTTTAACATCAATAACACCATCCGTTGGTTCAACAATGATATCATCCGAAGATATATTGATCTTAACTTTGTCATTATCCGAATCCGAATTCAAATCGTTCACAGAAGTTAATTTATAAGAAAATGAATTTTTGTCGTAACTAACTATGTAATCTTCATCGTCAGATTCGTCAAATGATATTTTAATGTCAAAATCAATTCCATTGTCACGATAAGGACTTACCGTGGGTTCAGATGAGATATCATGGTCAGATGCTAATGAATCCTTATAGACGATAGCTGGGAAATCTGTTTCAAAATCTTTGAAGTAGTCAATATCTTTATAATACCTGACCTTACTGTATGTAGCAGTTTCCCAATTAAACGTTGGACCGTGCCTACAAGCTTTTTCAGCTTCAAGCTTAATATATTCTTCCATGGTGACATTAGGATCGTCCATTTCAACTTGACTGAAAGAACTAGACAAAAACAAATGCAGAAAAACAAAAACAAGCAAGCAAACAAATAAAAACACAAAAACTTAAACTAATCTAAGTTACGCTAAACCTAAACTAAAACACTAATAAAAACAAGAATTAATCAACTTCACTCCCCGACAGCGGCGCCAAAAACTTGATGTGCTTCGTTGTGTATAGGTAAATTAATTATCAAGTTTTACATTTATATTTAGCCGAATTACCTATTAACAAACAGTAACGGGCAGTGTACCCGATTACTTGTAGGTTTGTTCGTAAGTAGAGTATCGATTACTAAGAGCGAGAGCGTTAATTTTTAAGTCTACTAGTATTTTAGTTGTCTACGTTAGTTCTAATCTAAGTTAATCCTAATTCTACAGTTTGAAGGGAGGTTTCAGTCTGAGAGACTGAGACGGGTTTTGGTGGTAACCTATATCTACTTTGGTCATGATAACTCATGCAAGCTGATAATAAGAAGATAGAAGAGCGGTCAAGCCTATTATAAGGAAAACATATTAACAATGAATAATCAAATATAATGTAGGTTTGCTTATTAGTGCAATGATTGTCTTATCACTAAGGGATATATCATTCTTAGATTTAGGCGGTACTTCTTCCTAAAACCTAGACATGCCAATTCTGTTACAATTAAACGCATCCACATAAAGCAATCTATGTTGATTATAATCTATCTTCGGAGATTAATAATGGTGATCTTATTAAACCCTAGCTCAACGAGACTTTACTAACTTATTGCTTAACGGCTCTTTATATACTAGTAGTCCACTATGTGTATCCTTACCAAGGGAATCAAAACGTCAATTGTTGATCCTAGGTCACCTTCTAGTCCAACTTGTTCACTAAAACAATGGCAAGGATAGGTCATTATTTGTGATCCTATGATTCTAGATATATAAATTGCAGATATAGGGAGCTATCTCGGCATCTAGCTAGTTCTATATTTTGCATTCCTAGATCCAGTTGAATGATAGACAAGCAACGATAAATTAAGCAATCGAGATAAACAAACCAAACATTAACTTATCATAAACATGGTTAACACCAAAAGGTATTAGCCAATAACCATTGTATCGAATACAAACATAATAAACGAACAACCAAGATAACCTAACCAATTTAAACGAATGATACCAAAAATTGAATGATTATTAGAGTATAGATGATTACAAGGATTTTCCTATGGATTGAAGCACGTTGCTTGACCTTCTTTGCTCTTCTTCTCTTCTGGAAATCGACTTTTGTGGTTAGGGTTTCATAAGTATAGATAGGCACCCCTTAAAATCGTATTTAGGGTTTTGTATTTATAGGTTTTGGAAAATCGTCGATACACCGTATTGGTTGAGGTTAATATGGCGTATTGGGGGTTTCTTGGAGTAGGGACCACGATTAACATATTCCAGAATATTCTTCACTTAATCTTCAATATGGCGTATAAACATTCTGGATACGGCATATAAGGCTTCAAATCTTCATGGTTTCTTGTGAAGTGCACGCACGGATACGCCATATCTCCTATGATGGATACGGCGTATAGGTTGTCAAAACAGTACTCTTCAGATTTATTCATTTAAGCTCCAAAATGCATACCTTTTAGCAAAACTTCACCAATTACTCTATAATTACTACAAATATCAAATATAAATAATTAAGTACCAATCCGTGCAATAATTATACAAAATGGGTAAGAAACATGGGATAAATGATGCTATAAAAGTGATGTTATTTGATGTTATCACTAGGATCCTTCATTTTCTTAGGCATCTCGCCTTGAATGAACGCGGATCCATTCTTTCTAACTCTAAGCTTTCCACATATTTATCAAGAATGACATTATATATTGGAGCATGGGCTAGGAATTCAAGAACCGGAAAGTTAAGGTGTAAATCCTTGAACTTATCTTCCAAAGGTTGTTCGGGTTCTTTTTGTTTTGGTGTTCCAATTTCATTGATCGTTAATGTTTTAATTTTTGATTGGTCATTTTCATTAGGTTGTTTGGAACATGTTTTAATAGCATTGATCGAGTTGTGTATGTGAGATGTGCATTGGGGGTCTTCTGTTAGGTAAGAACGAGCAGACAAAACTGGAGAGGTGAAGTTAACATTTAGTTTCAGGTTCTTAACCGTGTCACTTGGAAGTGCTCCCATTATTCGATCATTGATGGCCTTTAAGACTGTGTCAATTTTATTGGTCATCTCACCTTGTTGTTGTTTGAAATCGACTTCAAACTTAGATAGTCTAGCCTCTTGAGATGCCATGAAGTTAGACACTAATCCTTCAAGATTTAATTGATTGTTAAAATTTTGAGGATTGTTGTTGAAAGAGTGGTTTAGGAATGAACCGTTGTGCTGAAAACGATTAGGTGGGTTTGAAAAATTGTTTTGAGAATTTTGAGGTTGCCTCCGCCTAAGGTTTGGGTGACTTTTCCATGATGGATTATAGGTGTCACCAAGATTGTTTGCTCGGGTTTGAAAGTGTACCACTTGCCTCCCACTTCGTATTTACGCGAGGATATGTAATCAACAAAAGCTTACTCAGGATTTTCCATGCAATATTGAGTGTCATGGGGACCACTACAGATCTCGCATGAAGAAGTAATTTTGTTAACTTAAATGGATGATTTAGGAGCAAGATGAGCTTCCTTCAAGCGTTGGACTTGATTTTCGAGCTTGATGAGACGACGATCGGATGTACTAGGGACATCTTGAGGCAAAGAGATTGCCATGACCAGTTTAGCAAAGTCCCTTGGGTCATTTCAACTTTCGTTGTCATAGAGGGCTAGGTCCTCTAATAGTGCCCATGATTCTTTGACGTTTTGGTCATGAAGCTTACCACCGTCCGACTGATTGATGGTTCGCCTTGTGGCGGGATTGACATGGTCATAAAATATTTGGACTTAAAGCCAAATATCGATACCATGATGAGGGAATTTTTGGAGTAAGTCCTTAAAACAAGTCCATGCTTCAGAAAAAGATTCACCTTGATGTTGTTGGAACATCAGTAGTCATTTCAGAGTTTTGTAGTCCTTCTTGGTGGAAATAATTGAGCAAGGAAATGAGTAGTAAGATCATCCCACGTGGAGATGGATCCTGCAGGAAAACGTTCAAGCTAATTGCTAGCTTGATCGCGAAGGGAAAATTAAAATAAACGTACGTACGTCCTTTCCCTATTTGCAACATCAAGGTCAAGTGAGTCCACAAGTTTTAAGAAATCCTTAACATGTTGGTTTGGATCCTTGGACCAAAGTTCGTAGAATGAGCATCCGTTTTGCACCAACCTGATGGTGTCGGATCGCAGAGGCACAACATTGTTATCATCGGGGAGCTCAATGGTGTTTTTATAGCCTTCGTGGCTGGGTATGGAGTAATCTCTTAGGGTACGGATAGGATTTTCCTCTTCCATAGAGGTCAACAAAAAGATTTACAAAACAGAGGGAAAAAAAGAAAAGATAGACTAAAAGAAAGCTAATAAAAGAAAAATAAAATCTCACTTGATAGGAATCAAGCGAGTAGACCTAACCTAGATAAAGTTTGAAACCTAACTATTTCCCTACAGTGGCGCTATAAACTTGATGCGGTTGCTGTAAACACACTAGTTTTACAACTCCTTAGGCAGAGTACCTAACCCTTATGCAAGACTCGGGGGTTGTTATCGTTCTCTAGAGGAATAGGTTGGGAAGGCTCGAACATAATATAAAAGAGGTCTAAGGGGTTGAGAGAAGATTCTTTTTGTATTTTTATATTTTAAGAAAGAAATTAAAATTCAGGTTTGAGAGGTTTAGTTATGGTTTTAGCTAATTAAACTAAATAATAAATCTAAACTACTTTGATCATAACTATATGATAAATGAACGTATTTACTTAATCAAGCACTACTTAGTTTTCTTTTTCTAATCATGTTGCTTTGTTACTCTTGCAATGATCTGTGTATATATTTCCTAAGTCATGAACGAATCACACGAACTCGCCATCTATGTAATATTCCGTTAAGGCAATGCAAAAGTAAGGTAGTATGAAGACTATTACAAGGCCCCTAAGAGTATATTACATGCTATAAAACACTTAAAAGGGATCAACCATATTAGATGTAAGGTAGTATGAAGACTGTTACCAATGGTATCCTTTCTACACACACGTGTTTCCCTAGACATCTATGCCAAATTATTATCTTATGGCTAGTTTTCTAAAGCCTAACGTACACATCCATCACAAGAAGCAACATTAAAAGGATCTACAAACTAAGTTTTGGTTGGTCCATGATATTAGTGTAATATCTAATATATTAACCACGAGACCCATTTGACTAATTAAGAACACCATTTGTACTTTTCAATGCTTTATAAATCTTATTAGAAGTGAATCAAAGATTTACAAGTGTTCCCGGTTGTTTGCGGACCAACAACCGAGATATTGAATAACAAATAAAACTCTCATTGTTCATAGCTTTGCTTATGATCCAATGAGAGGAGGATCATATCACTATAATACTTTATATTATCTTTGTGTCTATAATCTCTTCACTTCTCTTACGTACAAGGCACATATATATAGTGGGAAGTGCAAAGCTTCTCTTGGAAGCTTTCACTAAAGTACAAAGTTCATAGTTATTTTAACTATTCACTTTTTAGCAACTTTTGTGCTTTTGTACTTTTTGTCTTCCTTTGCCTTTTGTATTTAGGAAGTTCCCGCCAATATCTTTGGTTCTTCACTAAGAGATGGTCTTCGGGAGTCAGTGAACCATTTGCCAACACTCACTGACTCGATTATCCTGATCTTGGTTCTTTTCTTCACTTGGTGAGATCCACCTCAGTTTGTGACGAGTCTTTCTTCTAGACTCTAAAGATCTTCTTGAGGATGGCTCGCTGAACTTATTTAAGTTCAGCGACTTGTTTTACACTTAGGATATTTTTTATACAAATCCTGTACAAGGGACAATTAGGCTCTGAATTGGCCAACAATCTCCCTCTATTTGGATAGAAAAATAGCCTACGCCAATTAGCAGTAAGTGAGCATAACGGATTCTTCTTACATACTAAGTTACAACAAAGAGACAATAAGAATATATTTTCTGATCATTTCTTGTTGAACATTTGTTCAGACTTGATGTTCATCTTCTTTAATTCAAGGCTTTTCTGTCCACGACTTTCTTTAGTCTCTGATGAAAGAACTTTGAAGATGAATATCTACACTTAATCTATTTTATGTGCAAAGACTATTAGGCACTAAATGAGCCTAACAATCTCCTTCTATTTAGATATACAAATAGCCTAAGTGAAATATTAGATGTAAGTGAGCATAACAACTTCTTCTTACAATCTGTGTTACAACAAAGAAAAAACATAATACAAAGATAAATATAGATTCTTTGTTGTAGTTGCAAAAGTAAACAGACTAGACTTTAAAGAGTTAAAATCCGTGATCCTTTTGATATCATTTTGATATCAGGTTCAAATACAAAAATAGTCTTAAAGTTTAGCAACAAATGGGTTCAATGACCCGAGGCCGGTTCAGCTCTTAAAGTTAAAAACTTGAAAAAATTCAGGTGTTCGTTGACCCAGAGGTATGCTAACCGGGGGTTAGCTGATAAAAGTACAAGGGTTCGCTCACCTTGGGGTGTGCTGACTTTGGTTCAGCGGGCTGGTTAAAGTTTAGGTATGGATCAGTGGGTGTCTTCAGCGGGTGAGTTCAGCGAGGGGTTTCAGGTTCAGGTTCAGGGGTAGTGATTAGTCCAGCTCCTGGGGTTTAATTTGTGTTTAGGGCGGATTTCAAACTTTCAAAGTGTGGTGATCAGTCACCGCCTAAAGTATTTACGATAAATACAAATAACCCAAATACACATCAATCCTATAACTCATATGCACTCCTTGACAAATTATAAAAATCACCCCCTTTTTTTAATATTGAACATGTATACCTCTAAAAATCAGACACACTTTTCATCTCTAATTTATACCATCTGAATTTAATTCCAGCTTTAAGCTTTCTCAACCCACAGCCCTACTTTTTAGACATGCTGATTTTTAATCAGCTTCCATAAATTGAATAAGCCCAGCTAACCAAACAGCCCCAACAAGCAGCAATCCTAAAAAAATTCATATCAGAAACCATTGTATAGCCACTGAGTTGAGTTTATCAGTGCACCTTGGGTTTAGCTGGTGATCGGCTCAGCAGGTGAATGGTTCAGCGACTGGGATCAGCTCAGGGTTCCTATTCAGCTACCTTGGGTCACTGATTGGGTTTGGTTTAGCTGACTAGGGGTTCAGTTGACTTGGGTGAGGAGGTTCATGTTTGGGTCAACGGGGTTAATGTTCAACAGGTTTAGTGTTTGGGGTTCAGTGGGTTTGGTATTCAGCTGACTAGGGGTTCAGCTGACTTGGGTGAGGGGGTTCATGTTTGGGTCAGCGGGGTCAATGATCAGCGGGTTTAGTGTTTGGGGTTCAGTGGGTTTGATTTTCAGCTGACCAGAGGTTTAGCGGGTTTAGAGGTTCAGCGGGTTTAAGGTCGAGTTTAGGGTACGTGCAACTTCAACGGGTAGGGTTTTAAATACTCATTTGAGTATTTTCTTTTACTTCCATAACACAACCGTAACAACGAACAACCCTGCTAATTATATCAATTCTCAGCCCTTTTACCCATCAGCCTGTATTTTAAACCAATGAACAAACCCCATCAATTTCAACATCAGTGACTCATTTAAAGCCTATTCTTTTCATCTGTTGGATGATCCTTATACCTATTTCAACACAAAACAACGAGTTTAGGGTTGGCGTAATCTTCAGTGACACTTTGTTTTGACATTACCAGCTCAGGCTCGACCTGAAACAAGAAACAAAACATCCATGAGTCAATACCATTTAACCCGTATCAACTGATTATTTTTAATCAGCCCCTGAAACTCATTTTTATACCAGCTACAAAAATTCATCAACCCTCAAAAAGCTCATACCCAACTGACTTTTTCATCTTTATAACACAGCATTTCCTGAGCTCCATCAGCTGCCCTTTTTTTACAGATATTCTATCAGCACCACGAGTCAGCGTCTCACCTAAATTTTTCAGCTCAGCCCGAAACACTTATCCGCTACAGCTGTTTAAGTCAGCGTCCTACGCACTTCATTCAAACACCTTTTGGATAAACCATCTCAACAACATTACTAACAAATAACCCATAAAGCCAAATTTCGTCCACCCATAATAACAAACAACCCCAATCATAGATCTTCATATCAAAAACCAAATAACCATGAAACCATTATACTTCCAATACAACAACATCACTAATTCGATTACCCACATCAAAAAAACAATCGATCTACAATGGTTACCGAAAGCCTTCCTGCGGCCAAAAGAAATAAATCCACATAGTGATTTGTTATCTTGATTTGAGTTTTTTTGAGTGTGGTATTATTTTTATGAGTCGTGTGATGTTGTCTTAGTGAAATATAGTCCTAGATGACCTGCTGTTTGTTGGTTTGATTCTGGTTTTATGGTTTGAGGATTTACTATTGTGTTTGTGGTTTGTGGATAGTGACGAGTGAGTTTGTTTTTGAGTGAATAATGATATTTATTTGTGATGTTTTGTTTGAGGTGAGTTGTGATGTGTTTGATATCACAGATATGTGTTGATAGGGATTTGTAGATGATGGGTTTTATAAGAAGCGAATGAATATTGTTTTTGTGAGGGAGTGGATAAGATTTGTGTGGTGGGTGAGTGTGTTAGGGATAAGTTTAGCATTAAAGTATAAGTCACTGTGTCTCTCCCCTTTAAAATATGCTACATCAGTAGAAGATTTTAAAGAAAACACTTAATATTTACATGCTTATGTTATTAACAGCCATTTTTTAAACGGATCAATGTTATCAGATCAACCCACCCACTTTGATATCACTTGTTGGTCCATGATAATCGTGTAATATATGATATATTAACCACGAGACCCATTTGACTAACTAATAACATCATTTGTACTTTTCAATGCTTTATAAATCTTATTAGAAATGAATCAAAGATTTACAAGTTTTCTCGATTGTTTGCGGACCAACAACCGGGTTGTTGAATGACAAATAAAACTCCCATTGTTCATAGCTTTGCTTATGATCCAAAGAGAGGAGGACCCTATGTCCCTATCACTATAATACTTTGTATTAACTTTGTGTCTAGAATCTCTACACTTCTCTTACTTACAAGACGCATATATATAGTGGGAAGTGCAAAGCTTCTCTTGAAAGCTTTTACTAAAGTACAAAGTAAATAGTTATTTTAACTATTCGCTTTATAGCAACTTTTATGCTTTTGTTCTTTTTGTCTTCCTTTGCTTTTTGCATTTAGGAAGCTCCTGCCAATATCTTTGGTTCTTCACTCGGAGATGCTCTTCGGGAGTCAGTGAGCCATTTGCCAATACTCACTGACTCCATCATCCTGATCTTGGTTCTTTTCTTCACTTGCTGAGATCCGCCTCGGTTTGTGATAAGTCTTTCTTCTAGACTCTGAAGAACTTCTTGAGGATGACTCGCTGAACTTATTAAAGTTCAGTGAATTGTTTTACACATAGGATATTTTTCATTCAAATCCTGTATAAGGGACAATTAGGCTTTGAATTGGCCCAATAGTTTCATGCAATCATAAGTAAATACTAAAGGATCTAGCCTAGCATGTTAAAAATAAGTGAAGAACAAGAATCAATCACACAATACATAGACATATTGAATGATAAATGATAAGAGATCTCACTTGATTGGAACATGTAATTAAGGCTGATAAAAAAGAGTTTTAACACCCTAAAAACGACCTAAATAGCAGCTATAATCATCTTCTAAAATTAGGGTTCAGTTCCCATAAGTTACACACTTAAAACCCTAAAAACGAGTTTGTATATATAGGAAAACGAGCGCGACGACGTCACATTATAATCCTGACGTCATCGCCCCGCCGAATCTTCTAGGGCTTCTTTAAGTCGGTTGGATCCTGACGCCTCGCAAGAACTCTGACGTCGTCCTTTGTAATCCACGATGCCGTCATAATAAAATGTGACGCCGTCTCCACGCACTATATGCGTATTCTTCAAGAGATTTGGTGTAGAGTCGTAGTCTTGTCCATTTCTTCTCCAAATGAGCCCAAGTCGCATGTATTTCCTCCAAAAACCATCCAAGTGCTGAAAACACAAAAAGGAACGATTAAGTACATAATTTGGGTATTTTTGCATGATTTAGGGGGTTAAATGACCCCAAAAAAGTGTATAAAATGACACCTCATCATAAAGTCATAAGGTGATTAAGGTTAAGCATTATCCCATGATCCAATCAAAATCAGAGGGATCTACCCAAAGACATTCCAATAGATAGAATAGAAGTCCTTATGAAAGAGGAGATGAATAAGAATAAGGGAAAAAAATTATCTAAGGCATGAACTAGCAATAGAACTATCACAACATGGTGTTAGTAAGGAAGTCTTGGAAAACATTTAAGGGGTTGAAGAATGAAAAAGAAAAGTTATATAAAGGGTTAAAAGAAATAAACCCTCCATATACCTTAGGTAGACACCAGGTCAATACATAATCTATCGTATATCACAAAGATGATATTTGGTATTGAAGACATACTTCATAGACCTAATGATGCAATGTACAACCCTCCTCCACTACTCAAGTCCCTTTCAAAATAAATCTTGTTTCAATTCTCACGGAGACATAACACATAATCTATTAACTTTATCACTCCAAGATCATTCTTATTGAAAAGGTGAAAGTCTGCTCTAACCTCCGATCCTTAAACCAAAGTGCACTTATTGAGTCTAGAGCCAAAAGAGATCAATATATAAATCTCATTAGGACACAATTCCAAAATACACTTGTCGTTCACAATAAAGAACACAAGTTCTAACAAAGAGTATCAGATCTTTTTAGATGACATGGGCGATCTTGATAAAGATCAAACATCAAAAAGCACTACGGTATGTGACATGGGCGATCTTGATAAAGATTAAACATGTGATAACTAGAAATCCAATGCGATCCAAGTTTATGGATTTGACGGAAAACACCAAAACTTGTTGCTGTTTACTTCAAAGTTTGCATCAATGATTCACCTATATGTGACATGGGCGATCTTGATAAAGATCAAAAATGTGATAACTGGAAATCCAATGCGATCTAAGTTTATGGATTTGACAAAAAACACCAAAAATTATTGTTGTTTACTTCAAAGTTTGCATCAATGATTCACCTATATTTGTTTTTATCCTAACTTGAATGGGAATCCAGATATAGGAACGGTTGTAGGATATCAAAAAACGTCATTAGCGTCTTTATACGTGTCCGTTCTAGAAAAATACACTTCTATCTGAAAACCTATTCAGGATATTCATTCATGAATACATGTACAATATGTATATTGTAAAACAGTCCTCACGGAACCAGAGGTTAACGTTACCGAACTTTGGCGAATGGACAAGACATTCGTCCATATCTGCTATTTGTTTTTTTCCCTTACATGTACAGGAAAAAGACGATGTAACTACCTCGTTCTAGCACCTTCATATTCATAGACACATGCTCATACTCAAAGCTTCAAAGATTTAAAAGACAAAGAAAGCTCAGAACGATCAAAGATACACTTCTGCAACTCTGATAATCAGAAACTTCCTCAATGATTTTCATGATAATGATTACAAGTGGATCAAGTCAAAATCACCACTTCAAATATTTATATAATGGGGAAGATTGTTAGCTCATGAAAATCATATGAACAACTACCCTAGATGAGGAAGATTGCAGGATTTTAAGATAAGTATGAGTATGTTGGTCGGCAAGTGATGATGAAAGATCTCAATGGCTAAACACAAAAAAAAAAAAAAGAAAGAGCAAGATCAAGATCAAGATCACAAGCATGATTAGAACAACAAAGATCAAGCCTACTACCCATCAAAGGTTAAGAACAAGACACAAATCCATGCAGAATCAGAAGATTTAAGTATAAGTGAATAACCGCCCATTAGGGGAAAATTGTTAGGAATGCTTATTTATGAAGTGTCGGTTATTCTAGTTTATGAACTTTGTATTAAATGTAATAGGCTAGTTGGGTAAACGAGCTTGGGCTTTCAAGCTAATATTGTATATGTTTTGGCCTAGCCCTTCACAAAGCCTAAGCCTAACCCATTTCTTCTTAACCCTAAACGCCCCTTTTGCTTGGGCTTGGGTATAAATACCCCTCTCCACACAAGGAGAGGGTGTGTGTGACAATTTACTCTTTATTTCTCCTTGTTTCTTTCTCTCTCTATGGTGAAATATTGAAAGTTCTTCTCTCTACACCACCATCTCTTTTCTTATCTCTGATATTCCCTCTTGCTTATTTCTTGGTTATTCTTGTAGCTATTAATATGTTATTTTGATAAACTTTTGACCTTACAACATCTTTTAGCATTTTCTCGTAATATATGCCAGCATCCCCGCGTGGCCTGATGTGTAAGCACTTTTAAACACACGACATGACTACAACCATATAACAGACATGGTGAAGTAAACGACCTCCTAGGAAAATAAACGTTTTGTATTTAGGATAAGAACATAACTGGACGCACTGGTGTCGGTGTGAAAAGGATGAGAGAAATAGCCATCAAGATTTTCTACTCTAATTGCACGGATCTTAACAAGAACTCCATGTTCATGTCGCGTAGGAACCTATTCCCTATTTTCCCAACCTTCACACACCAACATTGGTATGTGCATCTGATATAAATCATACATCGTAAATACAAAAAAGGAACAATTTCTTAGAGAGAATTGCAAAAATGGTCCTTGTGGTTTAGCCAAATTACAAATTTGGTCCGCTGAGTTTTGAAATTGCAAACAATGTCTGTATGGTGAATGTTTGGTTCCATTTTTGGTTCTTGGTCGAAATAAAATGACTGAAATACCCTTATGTTTCTCTTTTTTATTTTCTATTTGAATTTAGATTTTTCTTTAAAATTAAAGCTCATCATCATCCTCATTTCATCAAATACCTAAATCTATAAATAAACCCACTCCACATGATTAAACCTAGATTTATACATAATGATATTCAATACCCACCACACTCACCCACCACACTCACCCACCACCAAATAAATCTTATCACCACAAAAAAATAACCCTGTTACAGTCAAACTCATGATTTTTCCAAACCCACCTTCAAACTCATGGTTAACAACATCACATATAAAAATCAAAGATTTAGGTCTAGCATAAATTCAACTCAAATTTAAAATAAAAACACAACCCTATAAAACTACATCTATAAAACACAAATCAAACACAACCCTGTGATTTTTTCGACGCACCACCACTGTCGCCTACCACTAGCCGTCGTCGCTGCCTTAGCCACCAACCACTAGTTGCCACTACTTCTCCAACCCACCCACAAGCCACCGTTGTCGCTGCCTTAAGCATATAGATCCCTATTTAACCCTCAAAATAAACAATTTTTCTTGGTGATGATTTTGGTTATTGATCTTAATGGTCTCAGGTAAATGTTTATACCTAAAAAATGACTTCAAAATATTTAGTTGTTGTTCTTGGTTTTTTTAGAGATTGACGATAGGTAGTTTTCTTTGCGATCTATAAAATCTATTCAAAAAATTATAACGCAAGATCTTTTATTTCTCTTTGTTCTTCTTTTTATTTCTAAATCTTATTGGTGGTTTTATGTGTTGTGACAGATATATCATTGGTGTTTGGTTGATGTTTCTTAGAACATTTGGTTGTAAGGTGATTGTTGTTGTTGTTGGTTAGGAGATGGTATTAATTGTGTGTTGTTTCTTGTTGGTTGATGTTAAGTGTTGTTGATGTTAGTTAAAGATGATGATCCTCGGTTAGAATGTTGTTATAGACGATGTTTTTAAAGGGGTTTATGTTTGTGTTTATCATTATCATTCAGAATTAGTATGTATCGAATAGGTTATTTTTATGGTGATAAGATTTATTTAGTGGTGGGTTAGTGGTGGGTATTGAATATCATTATGTATAAATATGGGTTTAATCTTTTGGAGTGGGTTTTTTTTATAGATCTGGGTATTTGATGAAATGAGGATGATGATGATGAGTTTTAATTCTAAAGAAAAATATAAATTCAAATAGAAAATAAAAAAGAGAAAAATAAGGGTATTTCAGTCATTTTAGTTTGACCAAGGACCAAAAGTAGAACCAAACCTTCGTCACACGAACGTTTTTTGAAATTTCAAAACTCGAAAGACCAAACATGCAATTTGGTCAAACCACAAGGACCATTTTTGCAATTCTCTCAATTCTTATGTGTCTCGGCTCAAATCTCGCATGGTGTACCAAAGTTGATAAATCAAGACACAATGATCTAGAGAATCATCATCGCCCGTAAAGTGGTATAAATAAAAAAGAGACCATTGGTGACATACCTGAGGCACACAGGTTCACTCAGCCAGCAACCCTTCCATCATCGGAGTCTAGCACCTTCAAATCATAATTCATGTGAATAGGAGTATGAAATCCTAAAACTCGTAGACCAAACAAAGTTAATTTATCAAAAAATTGTTTACAATATTACCTGATCAAATAGCGAATAATGTCAATAAAGTCTAGTCCATTAACAAGCATAATATGCATTCCTAGTACTCGACACAATGACATAAAATGTAAGGCTCAAAGTCGCAAAATCAGAAGTGTTTTGAAATACGCGACATGGCTACAACCACATAACATATGTAGTTGCCTTGGCGAGATACCAACGCTTGTAAAGCTCAGGAATGGAAAACTGCAGGTGTAGGAAAACATCAAGACCGCCTAAAGAAATTAGAAGGCAAGTTTATATTTGTAATGGTCATAACTGCAGAGCACCATGTTAGCTTTATTATTTTATAAAGCTAGTGTCTTACACGTGAATTTGATTAGCTATAGACATTACGTGAAATGCAGGGGTTACTATTGTAAACAAGAGATAATTAGCACATAAAATGGTTATAAATACCCCTTGTGACTCTTTATGAGGGGTGTGGAAGAATGTGTAGTCACTTGTAACATAAATAAAACACATCTTTTCTCCACCCACTCTCTAATTTCCCTCTCTAGATAATATGCATTATTTCACATACTTTGATCAATCCCGACCCCTCAAAGGTGTTCTTGATATGTGTTTCAATTGGTATCAAAGCTCCTTAGGGGTGTGTGTGTTGTGTTTAAGCTTAATCGTGGCTAATTTGGCTTATTTGGTGCGTCTGGCTTTTTTTAGCTTATTTTGTCTAAAAGTCACGGTTTATAAGTTTGTGTATGCGTTTTTGGTAAAAAGTTTCAAAATTTCCTCGTGTTTCATCATTTTTAATGCATATCAAAAGAAAACTTGAATCTTGGTTGATTTAAATCGTTGTATTGTAAAAAAGGGTGTGTTTTTTGATTGTATAAAAGCTGCGGTTTTTCTTTTGAGTTCAAAACAAGTGGAAACCTTAAGCAAGGATAAAGGACGCCTTATACTATTGATGAAATCAAATAACGTCACTTTTATAGCATCATTTATCCCATGTTTCTTACCCATTTTGTTTAATTATTGCACGAATTGGTACTTAATTGTTTATATTTGATATTTGCAGTAATTATGGAGTAACTAGTGAAGTTTTGCTAAAAGGCACGCATTTTGGAGCTTAAACGAAGAAATATGAAGAGTAATGTTCTAACATCCTATACGCCATATCCATCAAGAAAGATACTGTGTATCCGTGCCTGCACTTCACAAGAAGCCACGAAGATTTGAAGCCTTATACGCCATATCTAGAATATTTATACGCCATATTGAAGATCAAGTGAAGAATATTATGGAGTATGTAAATCGTGGTCCTTACTCCAAAATACACCTAATACGCCGTATTGACCACAACCAATACGGTGTATCGACTATTTTCAAGAACCTATAAATACAAAACCCTAAATACGATTTTGGGGGTGCCTATCTATACTATGAAACCCTAACCACAAAAGTCGATTTCTTGAAGAGAAGAAGAGCAAAGAAGGTCAAGCAACATGCTTTAATCCATAGGAAAACCCCTTGTAATCATCTATACTCTAATAATCGTTTAATTTTTGGTATCATTCGTTTAACTCGGTTAGGTTACCTTTGTTGTTCATTTATTATGTTTGTATTCGATACAATAGTTACTGGCTAATACCTTTAGGTATTAGCCATGTTTATGTTAATTTAATGTTTGGTTTGTTTATCTCGATTACTAAATTTATCGTTTTTATTGATTATGTTTATCAATTTATACTCTATTATGTGCTTAAGTATGCGACCTATCATTCAACTGGATCTAGAAATGCAAAATATAGAGCTAGCTAGATACCGGAATGGCCCTCCATATCTGTAATTTATATATCTAGAATCATAGGATCACAAATAATGACCTATCCTTGCCATTGGTTTAGTGACCAAGTTGGACTAGCAGGTAACCTGGGATCAACAAAAGATGTTCTAATTCCCTAGGTGAGGACCTAGACAGTGGACTACTAGTATATAAAGAGCCGTTAAGCAGTCAGTTAGTAAAGTCTCATTGAGCTAGGGTTTAATAAGACCACCACTATTAATCTCTTAAGATAGATTATAATCAACATAGATTGCTTTATGCGGATGTGTTTAATTGTGACAGAATTGGCGTGTCTAGATTTTAGGAAGAAGAACCGCCTAAATCTAAGATTGATATATCCCTTCGAGATAAGACAATCATTGCACTAATAAGCAAACCTGCATTATATTTGATTATTCATGGTTAATACGTTTTTCTTATAATAGGCTTGACCGCTCTTCTATCTTCTGATTATCAGCTTGCGTGAGTTATCATGACCAGGTTACCACCAAAACCCATGCCAGTCTCTCAGACTGAAACCCCCTTCAAACCTTAGAATTAGGATTACCTTAGATTATAACTAACGTAGACAACTAAAATACTGATAGACTTAGGAATTAACGCTCTTGTTCTTAGTGATCGACACTCTATTTACCAATGAACCTACAACTAATCGGGTACACTTCCCGTTAGTGTTTGTTAATAGGTAATTCGGCTAAATATAAATGTAAAACTTGATAATTAATTAACCTATACACAACGAAGCACATCAAATTTTTTGGCGCTGTTGCCGAGGAGTGAAGTTTTTTAATTCTTGTTTTTATTAGTATTTTAGTTCTAACTTTTAATTAATTTAGATTTAGTGTAATTTAATATTAGTTAAATTTTTAATTTTTTAAGTCTTAGTGTCAGGTTGTCCATTTCACCTGAAAGCTTTTATAATTTTGTTTGTGTGTTTGTTTTACTTTTCTGCTTTGTTTTTATTTTCTGTACAATGTTTTGGTTGAACAATCAATACGGCGTATTCACCAGTTGAATATGGCGTATCAACCTTTCACTGCCAATACAGTGTATTCAATTCAAAAAGTCAATACGGCGTATTCAGTCAATTGAATACAGCGTATCAACTATCTCATACAACAACAGACTTTAAATTTTCGTATTCCGTTTTCGTACTTAGTTTTCTGTATTTTCTTTCTTTCGAGCATATCCTAATGATTTTTTATCCTCTATTTCAGGTAGTGCATGACAAAGTGCTCGAACAAAGATCTCATCCAACCTTTTGACAAACCTGAACGAGTTTTTCATTGCACCTCAAGCTTTTTAAGACATCGAGTCTTGATTATTCGAGTTCATCATAATTCAATTTATTTTCTGAGTACGAAGATCAGTCCGAGGAAGAAGTTACTGAGACGATGATGGAACCAAATATGGAGGAATACATGACTATGACCCGAGAAGGCTATGGCTCGGGCATTGCTAGGCGTAAGATCAAAGAAAAAGACCACTTTGAGCTGAAAGGCCAATTTCTCAAGGAACTACGTGATCACACTTGAAGTGGATCGCATAATGAAGATGCCAATGAACATATTGAGAAAGTCCTTGAGATTGTTGACTTGTTTCATATCCCTAACATAACTCAAGATCAAGTGATGCTTAGAGATTTCCTTATGTCGCTTACTGGAGCCGTAGGTCGTTGGCTGAGGAATGAACCAGCTGGTTCAATTACAACTTGGGAAACTCTTAAAGAGAAATTTTTGAGTAAGTATTGTCCACCTGCTTGAACTGCTAAAAAGATGGAGGAAATCAATAACTTCTAACAAGATCATGATAAGACTCTTTACCAAGCGTGGGAACGATTCAAGGAGCTTTTATTGAGATGTCCTCAACACTACTTAACAGATATACAGGAAGTGATCTCATTTTACAAGGGATTGGATGTACCTACTAGACAGATTCATTATTTCAAAGGTGCCATATCATCTATGAAAGCTACTGATGCAATGAAAGCCATCCAAGATATAGTTGATCATTCTAAAAAATGGCATAATGGAACGTCTACTAGGTGTAAAAGTACTAAAACTTCTGATAGATTAGCTGCTTTTCAAGCTCAACTAATAACCTTGGAAGGGAAATCAAGAAAGAGAACAAAAAAGTGTATGATGCTCAAGTAGGGTGTGAATTATGCAAGGGACCTCACTACACCAAAGGTTGTCCACTTAAAGGAGAAGGAAAAACACTTGAAGAAACATATTACACTCAATTCGGTGTACCATTCCAACAAGGAGGAAAATATAAAGCAGCAACTTCAGGATTCTACCAAAGAAATAATGGGAACCCTTCGTATCAAGAGTGAAGAAACTCCAACTTGATCAACGAAATTCGAGCTTCCACGGATGCTGCTATCAGAAATCTAGGAGCCTCAATAAAAGCTTTAGAGATTCAAACCGGGCAAATGAGCAAGTTACTGCAAGAAAAGGGATCGAGAAATTTACCTAGCTCAACTGAAATGAACCCGAGAGATCATGTCAAGTCAATCTTGACAACTGTTGAAACTGGTACGACCCCGATACGTCGTATTGGACCCAGCCGATATGCCGTATTGGACTCAGCCGATACGACATATCGAGCTCACAGAACAGTAAGCTGTTTTTCGTGCCAAGTCAAGCGACTATTCCCTTTCCTTGTCATTTATATGATGATTGCTGTGATGAAGAAGAGGGATCGTATGGACTAAAAGACTTGGATGCCTATTTAATTAGGACTACACTTCTCGACGATGCCCTACCTCCTAAGGAAAAATACCCAGGGAATTTCACTTTACCTTGTTATATTAATAATTTCTGTTTTAATAATGCCTTAGCTGACTTAGGGGCTAGCGTTAGTTTTATTCCTTTCTTGACCTATACCAATCTAGGGTTAGGTAAATTAGCTCCTACTAAGTTAATCATTGAATTGGCTGATAGAACTATGAAACGTCCCAAAGGAATAGCAAAAAATGTTCTAGTAGGAATTGATAAATTTGTTTTCCCCATAGACTTTATGGTGCTAGACATGCCCGAGGACATCAAGACCCCTTTGATCCTAGGAAGACGATTCTTGTCTACTGCTTATGCTAAGATTGATGTGTTCAAAAGAAAGATTACTTTAAGAGTAGGGAATGACAAAGTTGTGTTTAAAAGTGAAAAACCTACTAGCAACATAATTAAGAGGGTTTATGCATTATGTTTAAGAGAAAGGATGGAACTTGATTTAGAAGCTAGGCAAATAGGAGAAGCTTTGATTTTGAATAGATCATTGGACCTATTGTATGGAGATTATATTGAACTCAATGATCTAAATGAACCATTAGAGCTTAGGAGAAATCAAGTTGATGATTTAGAACCCGCCTTTGAGGAAGGTGGGGTTGTTGATGAACCCATGATGGATATAGTCAAAATTAGGTGTGATGTTGGTCCCACTTAAATCGATTGAATTCCTTAAGCTTGTATAAGGTTTAGTTATATTAGATGAATCTAACACAACTATAGTAAAAGCTTTGTTTGAATGTATTAAAGATTATGCGGAATCTAATCTTTAATATTAAGAAGAATTATCAATGAAACAGTAAAACGATGAACATACAATTCAACAAACAAGCTCCAATATTATTAATGATAACAATACAAATACTCTCAAAGTATTAGGGTTACAAAGACCTTGAAGCTAAGAAAAATACTGATTTTTAGTTTTGGTACATCAATCTCTATGCCCTAGGACCTTCTTTTATACACCAAGGAGTCCTACCCGGCTTACAATATTTTCCTAAGTATATAAAATCTTTTCTATAAATAACTAATACATATCAATTAAGCAGTACTAACAAACAATACTAACTTACACTAGCAGTACTAACTTAACACTAGCAGTAGTAACTTTGTACTAGCAGTACTAACTGTGTACTAGTAGTAGTAAACACTTAGCATATTTTCTTTGAAGTCTCTTAGCAGTACTAACTCCAGCTGAGCAGTAGTAACACAAACATGAGCAGGAGTAATTCCAACAACATCAAGAAGACTTTTAATCCTAACAATCCTCCCATAAACTTGATATTCTTCTTCAAAATCATCAAGTTTCTTCATTTAAAGCTTCATCAACACCAAGAGGATGCTTCCAAACACTTCTTTACTTCTTAATATGTTTTATGATCAATTTACACAGCTGATAAGCCATTTCACTTTCATAATCAATTTGAAGCTTCTTTTCCAAAATTATTGAAAATGTAGGTAGTGTAAGAGGATACTTCTTCTCTACTAACATGTAAATCTACATAGACTGCATCATCAAGGAATGTACTCCACAGGAGTCATATAGCTTCCATTCCAACACTTTGTATCCTTGTTGATTCCTCCATATTGCATCTTCTACATGTGGTTCAAACATTATTTTCATATCATTCCATAACAGATAATCCATGCTTTCCACTGGTCTTGTTGATCCATATTTAGCTTTTACTAACTTGTACAAGTCTTCCAAATCTTCCCTGTCAAAACTTTTAAGCATTTGACTAAAGATCATGTACATTTTAGACTTTCCATCAGCTCTTACTATTTGATAATAGCTTTTCTTTCCTTCTTTATGGATCTTGTAGTCAATAATCCTTGGAGACTTAACAGCTAAAGGTATAGCATTAATTGCTACCTCTTCTTCATCTAGAATGATTTCCAAACACTGTTTAAGCTATGCTATTTCTTTGTCATCATCCACCTTTTGCTTCTTTGAACTCTTTTGTATCAGCTCTTCTCCTGCTCTCTTTTCTTTTCCTTCCACCAACTCTGTTCTATAGTCTTCAAATGTATTTACCCTTTGAATGCTCTGTCAAACATCTCTTGAATAGAATCAAAATCTTTCAACTTATCCTTCCATGTTCTTTAGGTAAGTACACATTATCTTTTTCTGTTGAGCTTTTGTTGGTGGTTTGTTTCTTTTCTCTTCTGCTCTTTTAGCTGCAAAATGCTTTCTTCTTTTCTCTAAGAGTTGTTGAAATAATGTAGCCTTTTCTGCATTAGACAACTCTTCGTCTTGTGCTTGCAATCTTTCAGCCAATTGATGATCAACATTAATCTTTGCTTAAATATCATCACATTCTTTAATCAAAGCAATATTGGCTTCTTTTTCTTTTTCAGCTTTCTCTCTTACAAGTCTTTCTTTTTCATCAAATTCAGCTTGTAACTTTAAATCAGCTTCTTCATCAAGCATGATTTGATCTTTCTTCTTCATAGGCTTCATAGGTTCTTCTATCATTATTCCTTTACCCTTGTCCTGTGATTGTTGTGAAGAAATTGTTGTTGTTGTTGTAGATTTACCTGGCTCTTGTATAACAACCCCTTTCACCTTAGGTTTTGAAGTTTTTAATGCTTCAAGTGCTTGAGCCAAAGTAATTTCTTTAGTAGTTATTGTAACAGTTGTTGCAGCAGTACTAACTTGAGCAGTATCAACTAGTTCTTCAACAACATTTTCATTTTGCCCTGCAACAAACACCTCCTTACCATTTAAAACATTCACATTAAACATAGTAACTTTAACTACTTCTTCAATAACATTAACTTCATCATTTTCCTTATTAGCAGCAACTTATTGTTCTGCAACAAATACCTCCTCGCCATCTAAAACATTCACATCAAACATCTCTTCATCCAAATTTTAAATCTTAACCAGCGGTAATTCCTCATCTAGCATCATAACAATCAATCTCCACATTGTCTTGGATGCGATCCTCACCCAAACTTTCTTCATTATTAGAGATTTAACCTAGCTGTCAAACCAGCTTTGTATAAATCTCTTCAGCCTATGAGTTGTTGACCTATTTTTCTTTTCAAGCTTCTTGACCCTCCTTTTTAAACTAGCAATCTCATTCTGTTAAGTGGTCTTTGTCTTCTCCAAATCAAGAACACGGTTTTGTAAATTGGTACATAGTTCCATCAATTCATTAAGTTTAAGACTATCCTTATCACTTCGAAGTGTGTTACCTCTTGCGAACAGTGAATCATTGGAATGTTTAGATACATTCTCAAACCTAGTTTGAGCAATAGTATCCTCCATGGTTTCTTGGCACCCGGGACCACCACCTAAATTAGTTCCTTGGGAACTAGATTCATTAGGTGTTGTCTTGGATCCGGTCTTAGTTATGTTACCACTGTTCATGCTCTGCGTCTAGTTGTGATAGCCCTCACCCAAATTGTCACACAGCTCTCTTATATACACCTCATCAGCAACTTTTTCCATAAGGATCACTAGACTCGTGGTACCTGAGTGTCCTTTCTTTTTGGGTTTCCTAGGTTTTTATATTTTTAAGGTTGAGTAGATGGTGAGTAAAAGGTGGGTGTGTGATGGGGATCAGTTGGAATTGCTGAACCTTCACCCAATTGTGATTGGTTTTGTACCACCATTGTTTGAAATGAAGGGCAATATAAATTCTCTTATGAGTTGACATCCCATCAAGTTTTTGATCCAAAAATACTTGTACAAACCTTGGATACATCAAAAAATTTCCAGACAAATTATCCAAGTTTCTAATCATACTTTCAAAAATGAATTTTGAAAAATTGAATGTCTGATTTGTAGCTAAGCAGATAATGGCAGATGCCATAGTACTACTAAATTCATTCCAGGCATTAGTCTTTGGACTTAGACACTGTAAAATAGTATGGATTAGAAATTTCCATTGTGGAGAAAAGAATGGTTTATAAAAAGAGAGTTTTTGTGAAATTTTCTCATACCCCATCAATGTAAGTTGTTCAAAAATGGTAGAATTTGGTAAACAATCAATACCTTCCTCATCTGATAGTTTAATATCTCTTCTTACAGATGATTCAGTAATTATCTTCTTGCCATCTACTAGGGCATGTAACTGTTCTTCCCCATTGATAGTTTTGGCCACGATAATAGACCAGAACTGTTCAATACAAGAAATATATATAGTGGGATTAATGGTTAGTACATGCCTTATAGGGTGTGCATTCAAAAAATCCACTATTTGTTCAAACCCATCGCTCTCTGTGGGTTTAGACAAAAAGGCGACCATATTATGAGTATCAGCAAACTTTAGAGTTGTCATTTATGTTGGGTTTTGATAATGGATGATAAAATTGAGTTAGGGTTTGTAGTTAGAGAGTATTTAAAAGAGTGAAATTGATTAAAGGATCGATGAACCCTTATCGAAGTAGTTTATGAAAATACCCTCTACAGCATTACACGATCATAACCAGCAGTAGTAAGTTATGCCTAGCAGCATTAACTTTGAGTCACCAGTATTAACTCCAATTCCATTCCAAACAGCTTTTCCATCATCAATCTAACACTTTTCTTTGCTTTTCTTGCAAAATGTTAGCCCAAAAACCAAGAAAACACACGCCATAGCAATTTTCACAATTATCACAGTATTAATTATACCTAACTGTATTAAGTAAAACTAATAGTAGAAACTCAGCAGTATTAAGTATAACCAGCAGCTACTACATTATAACTTAACATCAGAACTTTTATGACATGAATAATAGTACTAATTCATACAAAACTCTACAAAAACATAAAGAGATAAAAGACTTTAAAGATTTAGCATTACAATACTAGCAATCAAATATTGAAATCTACTTACATCAAAAGCTTTTGTAAGTATAGATTTTGACCATTTGAATCAATTTCTTTTCATTGCAATCTCTAATAAAATGATGTATGATCTCTATATGCTTTGTTTTTGAATGAAAACATGATTTTTAATTATGCAAATAGTATTGTTATTGTCAATAAAGATCTTGGTATGCATAAAATTATACCCATAATCAAGTAGTTGATTCTGAATCCAAAGCACTTGTCTACAGCAACTTGAAGCAGCCACATACTCAGCTTCTGTTATGGAATTTGCAACCACTGTCTGTTTCTTGCACTAACATGATATTAATCTACATCCAAGAAATTTTCAACCTCCTGTTGTAGACTTCCTATCCAAGCTTGCTCCAGCATAATCACTATCAGTGTATGCTACCAAATCAAAAGGATAATCTTTTGGATACCAAAGGCCTAATTTTGGTTGACCTTTTAAGTACCTAAAAATCCTTTTCATAGCATGAAGATGTGAAATCTTTGGATTGACTTGGTATCTAGCATAGGCACACACTGCAAACATGATGTCAGGTCTTGAAGATGTAAGATACATCAATGAACCAATCATTGACCTATACATATGAACATCCACTTTTTCACCATCTTCATCCTTGAGCAAAGGCTTTTGAGTTTCTATTGGTGTGCTTGCAGTTTTGACTTTTGTAAACCCAAATTTCTATAAAATTTCATCAACATATTTATCTTGACTAATTAATTTGCCATCTTCTTCTGCCTTCTCTTGTAATCCCAAGAAAGAATGTAAGTTCTCCCATAGAACTCATCTGAAATTTCTCTGCATCAATTCTCAAAATACAATACATCGCTCCTTCTTTGTTGACCAAAGATAATATCATCCACATAAACTTGGACTTGAAAATATCACCTTTGTGCTTTTGATGAATTAAGGTCTTGTCAATTTTTTCCTCTTTGAAACTCATGTCCAACAGTTTGTGGACAAGGTTTCATACCAAGCTTTAGGAGCTTGTGTAGTCCATTGAGTGCTTTTTCAACATTTGTATACTCTTCAGGAAGTCTGGATCTTCAAAGCCTGGTGGTTGAAATACATACACTATTCTTCAAGCTTCCCCATAGAGAAATCACTTTTTAAATCCATTGTGATATCACTATTAAAATCTGTAAATGAAGCATAAGCTAAAATAGCCTAATTGCTTCATTCTTGCAACCGGAGCAAAGTCTTCAATCATTTGTCATCCTTCTTCTTAGTGTTCCCTTGAGCAACAATTATTGCTTTTAGTTCTTATCTAATTCCCTTGTGTCTTTTTAAATTCATGAAAACCCATTTAGAGCATATTTAGCCCTTTTTCCATTTGGTAGATCCACTAAAGTCCAAAAACTTTTGTAACTTGGTATTGTAGAAGCTCTTACCTGCATTAGCCTCTATCAGCTTGGATCCTTCAATGCATGAATTATCTTTTTAGGTTCTTCTTGTGATAAAAAGCAAGCAAACAATTGTTCTAAAGGTCTTTATGATTTGTTTCTTTGTTGAATAGTATTACAAACCCATGTTCCTTTAATTCTTGGACACGGCTCTTGTTGTGTTGTAGCAGATTGCAAATCTCTATCACTTTGATCAAGAGGATGATATTATGAAATTCGATGTAGTTTGAAAATGACTGACCTTGGATTGTTGTATCAAAATTGTTCATGGTCAGCCACTACACCATAGTCTTCATCATCTCTTTGATGAAGTCAAATATGATATCACTTCCAAAACAGGCATATTCGGATCAAAATGGAAGTTCTATGGCTTGTTTTCCACAACAGCCATTAACCTTATTTGTGCCAGCTGCAATTAACATTGTTAGTGCTGTTAACATTATCTTCCTTCTCTTGATCATTACATTCACTTTCTTTTCTTGGATCTTCATCAACCTTCTTTCCATTATCACTTGAAGGTTTAGATCATCAATTATGCGAAACTTTTTAGATCTTGGGATTATGTGAATCAGCAGTTCATAATGGTAGAAAATATAATCATTTGAAGGTTTTGGTCTCTTTTCTAGCTGACCCTGCTTTATCACTTGCTTTTTGTACCTACACACATTAGACTGTATGTACCTGCAACAATTGGCTCATAATTCAATTATTCTTGTTAGTGCCACAAATATCAAATAGCTAATCTGGTCACTACCTACAACATTTAGTGTACTCTTACTAAACCTATATGCATGTTTTCCTTTCCACTATCCTTGTTCATACTATTTGAATACTCTAAAGGATTTACTATCAAAGAGGATCCAGAAACCTTTATCAGCCCTTTCATCAAATTTGCCTAAGTGATCTATGGTATTAAGAATGGTAACAAGATACCCAAATGGTCTACTTAAACTTAAGTTGGTGTTCTACCTATGAAAAAGTTGATATGGGGTCTTGTTATGAGGTCTTATCTACTAACACTCTACTTTTGCACATAGCTAAGCAGTACGTACTGCTTTGTCCCAAAAAGTAGTTGCAAACTTAGAATCAGCTAGCATAGTCCTAGCAGCCTCAATTAGTGTCCTATTTCTCCTCTTAGCAACTCCATTTTGTTGAGGAGTTCTAGCTATACTAAATTGTCTTAAAATACCCTTCATCTCACAAAACTAATTCATTTCTTTGTTTTGGAATTCAGTTCCATTATCACACCTAATCACCTTAACCTTGTAATCTAATAGATTTTCTATCCCTGTTATAAAGGACTTAAGAATGCCACTAGTCTCATCCTTAGTAGCTAGTAAGAAAACCCATGTAAACCTACTATAATCATTTGTGACGACTAGGCAATACATTTTCTACATAAAGCTTTTTATAAATGTTGGACCAAACAAATCCATATGCAACAAATGTAAAAGAAGACTGATTGAGTTCTCTGTTTTGGACTTACAAGAGGCTTTGTGCTGCTTTCCCTTTTGACAAGCAACACAGGTTTGATCATTTTAAAAAAGTTTGGAAGGTAAACCTCTTACAAGATTTCCCTTAACCAATTTATTCATGGTTTAATAATTTAAGTGACCTAAAAAAACAAAAAAAAAAAAACCCTCTATTGCCCATAGTTAGACTTCATAGATGTGGCTTTTGCAAAAAGGCACGGTTTTAAACCGCCTTTAGGAACTATGTTCTTTAATCAACCACTATAAATAGTTGTTCATTTTAGGAATTCTAATGTATAAATTGACTTTTCATCAATTAACTTAAAGTTTGGAGATAAAACAATACATTCAGTGTCATTAAAAAGAACATTATTCTTTTTATCACACATTTGTGAGACACTAAAGAGATTAAACTTTAACTCTCTCACAAAATACAACTTTTTCAATTCTAGATGTACTAGTTTTAATGGTACATTTCCCTGTAATTTTCCCTCCTTTGGGGTTACCTCCAAAAGCAACATATCCGCAATCTAATCTCTTCATAGTCTGTCAAGATAGGGACATTGTTCCATGTCATGTTCCTGAGCATACACTATCAATCACTCCTTGATCCTTTTAATTATTTGTGGATTGCTTCTGCACATTAGGTAGAACATTTGTTTCTTTTAGGGACCCCAGCTATCACTAAATTGGATACTGCCTTGTGCATCAATATAATCAAACTTTTTTTAGGGTGATGTGATGCTCGTTGTGTTAGAAAAATGGTCTAAATTTTTATGCTTTAGTTCCAAACCCAACAAGCTGAGGCTTACAGCATTTAAAATTATTTCATTTATACAACATTAATACTGCTTTTGGCCCTGTTAGCAGTATTACGTTTTTTACCCTTACAGTATTTACCTTTGCTTATATTCACTGTTTTTAAATGATGTGTTCTTATGAATGGGCCTCTTAACAGTTGAATGTGCTGTTTTAGAAAGATATGACATTGGTCTACCAACATTTACTGTTGTTTTTGAGTGAGCAGTATTAACTTGTCTAGCAGTATTAACTAATACTGCTGTTTTTGAAATATTTTGTCTAGCAGTATTAATTGATACTAAATCAGACTTCATTAGTACTGCTCTTGGAACCAAGTTCTTTTTAGCACAGGGGTGAGTCTTTTTAACAAAGTTTTGATGATTCACCCTTTGAGCATTGTTCCAAACAGGTTTTACCATCCTTTGATTTTGAAACTGTTTTTGATGGAAATTGTAATCAACCTGCAAATGATCAAAACTTCCACACACATAACAGGCCTTATTAAACATCTCAAAATTGCATCCTAGTTTTTGAGACATCATATTGTTCTAATTTCTTTTATTTCCTCTTGGACTGTGAGTGTTTTGCCTATGTTGCTCAACTTGTTTAACAGTTTTCCTAGTAGTTTTTTTGTTGTTGTTTAGATTTACCAAACTCTTTCTTAACAATACTAGGCCTAACTATTTTCTTTTCAATTTTAGGTTGAGACACATCCTCTTCCTCATCATCTGACACCCATTCTTTAATACATGGGGCATCATCATTCTTCCTAACTACCTTAGGCTTTTCTTTACTAGACATAGCTTTACAGTTCTCAACTATAGGCTTATTAACAAACTCATCTAAACCAGTAAAAGACAAGTCATGTGTTGGAGGCATGAAATTCCTGTGTAGGGAGGTGGAACTGCATTATAATTTTCATAGCCTAAACCTTTCTTGCAATTGTCAACTATCCGACATTTTATGAGCTTGTTTAAACTTTTAGATGCATGTTCAAATTTATCTACATTAAGTTGAATGTCATCTTTTTCTTTTTGAAATGTTTCAAGCTTATTCTAAGCTCTTCTAATAGTTTTTTTCCTATATGCAATTTTCAAAAAATTGTTAGCCCTTATATAATCTTGTAAATAAATAGACCTCATGTGATTTATAAACTTTAAGTTTTTATTCCCAGGACTCTAACCTGTTTATAAACTAACTCTATTAACCCTCAAAAAAAAATTTCTTTTAAATCGTTTAATAGTTGATAATTTTGAGATTTAAAGAAGGTTCAACTGTTTCAGACAATATTTGAAACAAAATAAATTCATTGTGATACCTTTGAGTAGGACCTTAGAAGGATGAGAAAAGGCCTATAAGTGCATAATTGGCCTTTCCTTTTTGCCTGATCACTCAGTCATATCCACCCAAAGACCATCACATAAGCACAAAGTGTGTAGGAAGTAGATGTTTCATTAGACACAATCCTTTTGAGCTTTCCTTGTTTCTTGTTGTCTTGATTTCTTGGAGCTCTGCACTCCCTAGCAAAATGTCTCCTCTTGTGGCAGTTGTAGCACTCCACTTTGGACTTATCAAAAACAATAGTCTCATTGCTATTAACAATAAGCTTCCATCTTGTATTCTTTAAAAACCTTATTGCCCTCATAGTCAACATGGCTATTTGCCATCTCAAATCCATCTCTTCTATGTCATCTGGATGGATTTGTTGCAAGTCCTCATGTACAAGTTGAAGACTATATGGTTAACTAGTAAAGAATGCACAAATAACAGCATCACTCAAGTTATCAATATTTATAGAGTTAACAGCATTAACTTGAGTGCTAGCAGTAGAAACTCCATGATCAGTATTAACTACTTCATTAGTATTGCTAGTGTCTGTGAGTCCCAAAATGAATAGATCTTTGCAGCCTATAGGGATGATAGACCATATTGTATAAATACAACTGACTATGTAGTAACACTGGATTATGAAATTCTATATTGTTGATGCGGAAATCTCTACACAAGTACTAAGAAAAACAATGTATTAATTAAATAAACAACTTCTATTAATCTGCTTTGAACAATTACAGATTACTAACTATTTTAGATATGATATATGCTATGAGATATCTTGAGAACGTATCTCTAACTATGCTTAGAGAGATCCTTTTATAGACTAAGGATAAACTCTCACAAGCTTACAAATCGCTAACAGATAACACATATCTTTTCCTAGAAGATCTCACATAAATATCTCATAAATGGTACTAACTATTTTCTAATAACGGTTACAACTAACTCGATCAGTACTTATCACTTTTGTACTGTCGGTACTAACTATAACTAACAGTACTAACTATTTGTACTGTCGGTACTAACTTACTAAAACATAAATCCTAACAATCCTCCCTTAAACATAAATGTTGAACTTGTTTAACTTTATGTTTCTTTAACTTCTTTAATGCATAGAGGATGTATCCAAACACTCTTATCATCTCTTGATCTTTTAAACTCTATCCTTCTTCAGCAGCAACTTTGTCTTCTCAGCAACTCAGCAACATCTTTTCAGCAACAATCCAACTAAGTTGGCTTTATAGTTTTTGGCAAACTACCAGCCATCAACGGATTTGATGTTCCTTTACCAGTAGCCGTTTGCTCTGGGATAGTTAACTCTTCATTTAAAAACATGGTGAGTTAATTACCATACAGTTTTTGGTAAACTGCCAACCATCAACGGAATTGATTTGTCTTTACCAAATACCGTTTGCTTTTGGACTAGCCAATGCTTCATTGCTATAACATGGTGCATTGATAAACCATATAGTTTTTAGCAAACTATCAGCTATCAACAGATTTGATTAGTCTTTACCATGAACTTGTTATGATCATGGACTAGCCAAATCTTCACCACAGAAGAAGCAGGTGTGTTGAGAACCTTTTACAATTTTTGGTAATTGTTCAACCCTAAACGGATTGAGAAGTCTTTACCACAAGCCATGTGTTATGGACTAGCATTTTTATTGCATGTTAAGCTCAATGGTGAATCTTGAGGAACCACTTTGTTGTGTGAGTGTTAGCCAACACTCAAACCCTTCTCAATCCCATCAATCTTACTCTTCAGATTCTAACTCTGCAAGTATCTTCTTGACAAATTTAATCAATTCCAATGCCATAGTATTCTCTTCTTCAGATTCTAACTTCAATTTCAGCATCTGCATAGTACTTCCTTTCTTCAAGGATACTCCTAAACATTATAACCTCTTCTTGTACCAGTTGATGGATGATTAAACTGTGTGAGTCACTAATGTATGTTTTCCTGAGAAACTATGCAAACTCAACTTACTAACAATACCAATCTCGCTGTGTGAACTCAAAAACTCATCTTTATCAATCTGGGTGAACAAAACCATCAAATCCCCCAAAGAACTCTGTCAAAACCTTCAGGCATCTCATCTTGTATTGTCCATTACTAGTTTGTACACAGCCATTCAGATTTCTCATATCAAATTATGGGGCAATACAGTCATCAAAGTATAAAGTATCTCTTATGTCCCTTACTCCTACTCATCCACATTTAAATTTATCTCTCAAAGGGGTTCAGCTGATCAGTTTATGTTATAGCTCAAAGCACTTGTTCTTCATTCTTTGATAGGATATTTTCTGTCAAGTATCTCATAGTCCACTTCTTTTTCTTCATCTGGAGCTATAGTTAAATACAATCTCAGTTCATCATTCTCTTTGTCACTATCATCTTCAGAAGTGTTTTGAATATATCTTCTTTTTCTTGACTTCATCTTTTTCCTAGTACCAAGTTTTCTCTTTCTCTTACTTTCTTCCTCTTTGCTTTCCTCCTGAACTTCAGCTTTACTCTCCTCCTTGATCATTTCATCCTTAGAAGAATCAACTCTCTTCTCATTCATCCTTTTGATCAACCTTTCATCTTCAGCAGACCCAATAGAGATGAAATCTTCATCAGACCTTTTAATCTTTTCATACAAAGCTTGTACTTCCTCAAACTTCTTGATTTTCAGTTTAGCATGCTTGAAGTTTACCACATGCTTTAAGTAGGTCATCATCTGATTTCTTAATTGATTCTTGGTTGGTGGTCTGTTTCTGATAGCTTCTGATCTTTGCTGAGCAAGGAATTTTCTTTGAGCAGCAATTGTGTCATGAAGGAACTTAGCTCTTTCCTCTATTGTAAATTGCTCTCTTTCTTGTTCTTGAAGTCTCTCAGCAAGAAGTCTATCTGCCTCAATCCTTGCCTTTATATCATCAAAGTCTCTTATAAGATCTTCATTTGTAGCATTTTCTTCAGCAATTCTGTTTCTCTCCTCTTCAGCTTCCCACTCTTCTTGCATTTTCCTAGCCAATTCTTCATCACTTTCAAGCTGCTTAAACTTCTTCTCAGCTTGAGGAATACCATCATCTTCACTTTTGGAGTCATCCTCTTTCAATCTATCTTCTTCCCTTGTCTTTTGGATTCAATTCTTTGGAAGAGGCTTTAATGTGAAAGTGATTCTTGTAGATGTAGGCCTAGGTCAAATCATATAAAATCATATAAACCAAACATTGCAACAGGCACATAAGTCAACACTAACGGTTTGACTAACCTGCTCAAGCTATAGTTGTCACACCGCATTCCCAGCAGCGTCCCCATCAGCATCCGCCTGGTTATCCGTACCCACAACTTCATAATCATAAACAGATATAGGAGCTATTGTGTTGGCAGAAGCAAAAGTGATGGACAAGGCCATGGTGGTGTCAGCAATAGCGGGAATAACATTAGAAGTGCCTTTCATGCATGTTAAAGCCGCAACGGACAAAGGCTCAGCCAAAGGAACAAAGACATCACGGAGAGCTGATCTATGATTGTCAATATTTTCCTTAATCTTCCAGACTCGGGAACTAGAAACATCCAAGGCAAGTGACAAAGCAGAAGCACCGAGAACAACTTGATCTGGAGAGCGATGAATAAGGACCATCATGTAACACCCGTGAATTGAGCAGGTTAGTCATACCTTTAGAGTTGGCTAAGTGTTTATACGTGCTATATTTGTGATCTATGTGACCTTATCTGTGTGCATGTTTATCATTCTAAGAGCATGATCATCTCATTTTAGAGTGGGTTTGAGATATTAAGGATTAATTTCTATTTTTGTTTACGTGTTGTGACAATGGAAATGAGTGACGTGTTGCATGCAATTGCTACGTCAATTTGTGGATAATTATGTGTTGGATTATTATGGAAAATTGGCATATTGGAAGTGAATTAGGTTCGTGAAATTTAAGAATTAGTAATGAATTTTCTAAATATATAAAGTATTTTTTTGGAAATAAAAGTTATAAATAGAAAGTTAGTATTTGGTTTTCCATGAAAAAAGTTTACCAATTTTACCTAGGTTTTTATAGAAAATTAGGGTAATGTAGATAATGATATAATTAATTATTAAAAAATATATATAAAAAAAATATAGATAAGGGGGCCGGTTAAGGTTAAGGAAAAAAAGTATTTTTTTTATAATCACAATTTGAGCTAGACTAGGACTTGTTTATGATATAGAGAAAACCCCAAACCTAAATTTGGCCCATTATTTTTCCCCTCTTCTTTGGTGCAGTACGATTTCCTCCCCATAACCCTAAGAAGATAAAAAAAATCTTTGGATCAAGAACTAGGTGGTGAATTGTGAAAGATTTAGCAAGGTTTTAGGTATGGACATTAATCTTCCTTCTTGTTATTCTTTTTAAATCATGTAACAAATAATATGATGGATCATTAGGGTTTAAAACTTTTGTAATTCATGATGTTATAATCATACTAGTGCGTTTAGGGCTTGATTAGAATCATATTGGTGTAAACGATTAGGCTTAGATCGCGTTAATTTGTGAATTAGGATTTGGCAGATTTTAGGGTTGTGTTTAACTGATGATATCTCCATGATGGTAACGTGTTTTGAGATGTTTCTAGTGCCTAAATTGTAGTTCAGAGAGTCTACTTTTCAAAAAGTCTGGTCTTGATCGATTTTGAGTTCTAGAAGTTAGTCAAATAGTCATTGTAAGAAAAGTTGTCAAAACAGTAAATACTGGTAAAATTTAGTTCATAATTAGAGAGGTAAAAACTCTTTTAAAAATTCGAATTAAGGTTAGCCAGAACACAGAAGTTAATTTCTATATGTCTATTAACTTCCTTGAGAAAATTAGCCTCTAATTAGTTGCCTAATTATGGTAATGAGGGCCATACATTTTAGTGTGCAATCAGATCCGAATTGAGACAGTTTTGAAGTTTGATTTTATTTGGGATAGTTGCACATGTAATGGGTACTTGGAAATCTCAAGGTAGTTAGTAAACTCATAAATAAACTTAGGTGATTTTTGGTATAATTTATGAAGGTCAGCAAGTAAGGTTTTTAAGTTAGTAAAGATACACTAAAATTTTACGTTTTCAGGTAAAATGTAGTTAAGTAGACTTATGAGTAAATGAAAGGGTTAAAGTTGGGCATGGTGTCGGGGTGAACCATGGAGGTATGTAAACCCCTTATACATCCATCATATGATTGTTACATGGACTTAAGCATTTGTCTTAGTCGCGTGTAACACGTTTATATTTTATTGTGTAGCTTTGTGTAAGATATTTGGAAGCTGCTTGAGCATCAGGTGAGTTTCATAGTCCCTTTTTTTACATTGCTTTTAAATTGGGATGGAAATGATGCAAATGGATTTGAAATGTTCTAATTACTGTGATTATGTGTTTTTTTGAAAGTGTATGGACTTTACTTGGTTATTATATGTTACGTGCTAAATGCTTATGTGTATTGGGATCGAGGGTAACGTTCCTACCCATTTGTTGTGATATTAGGATCGGGGGTAACGTTCCTACCCATGTGAAGTGACGGTTTTAATGGATCGGGGGTAACGTTCCTACCCAATTGTTGATACTTGTTGGATCGAGGGACACGTTCCGTTCCCATGCTCGTTTTGGTTACATTTGCATGCTAGCTTGTATGATAGTGAAGTAATTGTCCTGCCATGTTTGCATTAATCACAGTAATTGTTTATAAGTTTTTATTTTTGTGTCTTAAACCTATGACTCTCACCAACCTTTGTATTGACGTTTTTAAGCATCATTTTCAGGTGAGCATAAAGAAGATCATAGGAATGTGAGAAGTGGCTAGAGAGACCTTACGCTGCATGCGGGGTTTAATCTCCTAGCTAATCTCTTGTTTGATTGAATATTGAATGTTTGTTGGTCTGATCTGCTTAGACTTGTTTTGGTTGTATTTCATGTCTTAGTATTGATGTGAACCCCTTTTACTTCAATATAAGACGCTGGATATTATTTTATTTGGCTTGGGTATTTTCATGACACTTTGTGTCCTTTATGTTCTGTTTAGTTCATGTAGTTTCCTATATTGTGACACCATTGTGTTGTGATGATATCCATTCTCGTTACGCCTCGCGTTTCTGCCTTGGTGGGGTGTGACAGATTGGTATCAGAGCCAGGTTTAGTGAAGTAGGTGATTGAGCCTAGACTTGAGTGTTTAGTATTATAACTATTATGCTTCCCCCTAATTGTATAGCTTTTATTTAGTTATTTTGTCTACTATTATCTAATATGGTATATATTACTTCCTTACTATTTATAACTACGTCTTCCCCTATCCGTAAGAAGTTTCATTGGGGAACCATTTTCCCAATTGGACTTAAGCGTTATAGAGATCCAAAAGAGGAGCCAATTAAGAAGGAGCCTCTTATGGAACTAAAGAAGATAGGGTAGTTGATCGCTTGTCGAATGCTCGTAGTAGGCCTGGACCCGCGGAGTCGGGTGACTCTTGCGAAGGCAAAGTCAAACCCAAGCGAGGCCCAGCATAAGTTTATTTCATCTTTTACCTCGTCACGTTTCTATTGATTATTTCTTTCGGATATTTCGTATTTTAGAGGCGCTGCGAGACTTTCGTTCCTTTATGTCGTTTCGATTTTATCTTTATATAACTAAGTATTTCTTTGATGGAGCATCCTTTCTGTGTTATAGTGGAGTGGTTTAAGATGTGCAATGTGGTATATGTGCTTATATGTACGTTATCATTCAGAGGTGTAGTCTCGGAAGTAAGTATACGTGTGAAAGGATGAAAATATAATTATGGTGGCCAATATAATTATAAAGGCATCACACATGTAGACTTGTGACCATGATGGCATTGATCGGTGTTTGTTTGTTATGTGATAGTGTGAAATGTTGTTATATGTGTGTTAATGATAAGCATGGTATATAGTTAGAGAATTCTTCTCTTAACTAATGAGCGATTATGTTAGGCTTAGTTGCGTAGATAGTAAGTTTCCCTTCTATCTAACGTTTGTGGATACCCTGGATATATGTTATTACTGCTATTATGATTGTTGGGTTTGTTCGTTTGCTCAATATTTCGTTTGGATTCCTAACTCTAAGTTTAGCATCCCTTGCTCATACCATTTTAGTATGGATATCCTATTTTTCCAATTTGGCGTCTTGATAAATATTGGTTGTTCGGATATACTTCTTTGGATATTGGTGCGTTTCATTGGTTCTTTCATTGCAATGATTACTCGTATGAGTATCAAAGTTTTCTTTTAAGCACTAATTGTTCCTAACATATTAGTGTGGATCATTACTCTGTTCTTTATATATCCTTTGGTTTTCGTAACATGTTGTGGCATGTTAGTACCGACGCTTTTCAACGGTTGTTCTTGTGATCGTGAGCACGGATGAGTCTTTACGTTTTTCTTCTAGTTCGTAACGTTTTGTATGAGTTTCTCTTGTGCATGTTCGTTTCACTGTTATTCTGACTATATGGTTACTTGTACTTTCTTTTGCTTTTAAACAATAGAATTGTGTTAGAGTCTTCACGGTGTTTAACAATCCATTTTGGTATTATAATGTCCTTTGTTTGACTAATATATTTTATATTGATGTCGAGTTATGAAAATCCTTTTGAAGTATATCTTGATGGTGTTTGGGTAAAAACTATTCTTGAAATGATTTTATGAATACGTTGTGATAAGCGCTTTTATATGACTGCCTCTTTATTTTTATGAAAACAATGTGATATTGGTGGAGTGTCAAAACTACGTTTAAGATAATCTTTGAATTTTTATATGTTTGTTTTTGATAAATTTTATTTTATGAAAAGTATGTTTAAAATGATTTATATGGGTAAAATATGATACACCTTTTACTTAACTATCTCTTGATTTCTCTTTATAAAAAAATAAAAATAAATAAAAAGATTATATTTAAAATGATTTTTTTTAAATGATTGTCTTTATTGTTTCAAAATGATTTTTTTTATAAAAACAATATTTAGTTGGTTCTTTCGAGTAAAGTCGATTATTGGTATAAGAATTCTATCTTTCGCATTTATCAATCTTGAAACGTATTGTTATCCGATGTGTGTTTCTTTTATCTTGGTACGTTTTGTTGACTCTTTTGTTTGTGTTTCCTATTGGTATAAATATTCTATCCTTTCTTTTAAGGAATCTTATGTCATTTGATCCACGTCTATTTGCATATGTGAAAATCCCTTATATGTTTTCTAGCCTTTGATTCGATATTCGTGTGTTACCCGATTCGATAGTTCGTAACCCTTAGAATTCGTTGATATACGTTTTATTCGGCCAAGTCATTCTCCGTGGGGAGCAACCGTGTTGTTCGTTAAGAAGGACAGTTCATTGCCTATGTGCATAGATTACCGAGAGTTGAACAAGCTAACCGTCAAGAACCGATATCCTCTTCCAAGGATCTACGACTTGTTCGATCGATTGCGAGGTTCGCGTTACTTTTCTAATATAAGTATTCGTTCTGGTTATCATTAGTTGAGAGTGCAAGAAGCAGATACTCCAAAGACTGCATTTAGGACGCGGTATGAATACTTTGAGTTTACGGTTATGCCTTTTGGGTTAACCAACGCACCAGCGGTTTTCATAGACTTAATGAATCGGGTGTGCAAGTCGTATCTAGATAAGTTGTCATTGCGTTCATTGATGACATTATGATCTACTCGAAGTCTAAGGAGGGTCACGAAGTTTATTTAAAGTTAGATTTGGAGTTGCAGAAGGAGGAGAAGTTGTTGTCAAGTTTTATAAGTGTGAATTTATCTACAAGGAGTACATTTCCCCGGGCATGTTGTTAATAGCATTGATATTCATGTGGACCCAAGCAAGATTGAAGCAATAAAGAATTGGAAAAGATCCTAAGACACCGTCAGAGATACAGTCATTTATGAGATTGGCAGGTTACCATCAATGTTTTCTTTCACGAATTTTTCCAAGATTACTAAACCCTTTTACTTCGTTGAGGCAGAAGAATCGAAAGTACTAGTGGGACGTGGAACAAGATAAAGCTTTTCATATTTTGAAAGACAATTTGTGTGATGCACTAAAAATTGTCATCGCCTAATGGATCCGAAGATTTGTAGTTACTGTGATGTGTCAAAATCAAGGATTGGGATGTGTGTTTCTACAAAGAGATAAAGTGATTATGTATGCCTCGCGGCAATTAAAGATTCACGAGAAGAACTATACCACACATGGTTTAGTGTTGGGTGCAGTGGCCTGTACTCTTAAGATTTGGAAACATGTATTGGTGACCAAGTATGAATAAGGATATAACTACATATTTTATTAAGTGTTTTGACTTGCTCGAAGTTGAAGGCTGAATATTAAGAGACCATCGAGTTTGCTTCATCAACCAGAGATATCTGAGTGGAAATAGGACAAAAACCACCATGGATTTTATCACTAGGTTGTCGAGGTCAAGTGGTAGATATAATACGATATGGGTGATAGTCGATAGACTGACTAAGTCAACCTATTTTTTTGGTTATACGTGAAGATTATAAGATGAGGAGGTTAGCAAGGCTATATATTAATGACATAGTAGAAATGCATGGATTGCATGTGTCGACCATCTTAGATCATGGTGGAAGAACACGGCTAATCATGTGTACGACTTATCATCCTCAAACGGACGGACAAAGTGAGCGTACCCTTCAGACTTTGAAGGATATGTTGAGAGCGTGCGTGATTGATTTTTAGTGGTAGTTAGGATACTCATCTACCCTTAACTAAGTTTTTTTACAATAATAGTTATCATTTTGGTGTTTGATGTGCTCTATTTGAAGCGTTGGATGCAAGGAAAAGTAGGTCACATGTTCTTTGGGCTGAAATTGGAGAAATTCGGTCGATTGGACCAGAATTGGTACAAAAGACAACGAATAAGGTGACTTTAATTAAAAAAAGCTCAAAGCGGCTAGAGATTGCCAAAAGAGCTATGTTGGCAATAGGCGTAAATATTTAGAGTTGAAGTTGTTGATAAAAGTGATGTTGGAAGTGTCATATTAGAAAGATGTAGTGCATTTTGGAAAGAAAGACAGATTAGCACCAAGATATGTGGGACCATTTAAGATCATTAAAAGGATCGCTCCTATGGTCTACTGATTAAGATTGTCTTAATAATTTAGTAGTGTATTTGATGTGTTTCAAATTTAAAGGAGTATTGGACGGATGCAAATATGCACGTGCCTTTGGAAGAAATTTAGGTACACAAAACTCTTCGTTTTGTTGAAGAACCTGCCGTGATTATCGATCGTGGGGATAAAAGTTTGAAGCGTAGTACAACACACACACACACACACACACACACACACATATATATATATATATATAGTGTGTGTGTATGTGTGTGTGTATGTGTGTGAGAGTGTGTGTGTGTGTGTGTATAATATCTAAACGAGATCGAATAGGAAACAAAATAATAAATAACACATTTATTTAACCATTTTAACCACAACTTAATCCGATTTTATATTTTCCCAAGACTTAACAAATTTATATTAGCCGATTTATATTAACCCAAACGCATCCTTATTGGTTTTTCTGCTAACCCAAACGTACCCTTTCGGTGAAACTGTTAACCCAAACGCACCCTTTAGCTTTTTCTGCTCACCCAAACGCACCCTTAGTGCTAAACCTATTATCAAACGCAGCCTTTGTGGCGTAACTGCCAAACCAAACGCACCCTACGATGTTAATAACAGCCAAACGCACCCCATGGTGGTGAACCAAGCCAACCAAACGCACCCTTGTGGTTTCTATTAAACCAAACGCACCCTTGTGCGGTTTATGTTAAACCAAACGCACCCTTGTGTGGTTTCACAGCCAACCAATGCACCCTTTTGTGTTTATAAGAAAACCAAACGCACCCTACGGCTGAGAATAAAACCAAACACACCCTTGGTGATAGCTGCCACCCAAACGCACCCTAGTGATGTAAAACCCAGATCCAAACGCACCCTTTACTATGTTAACCACATAAACAAACACACCCTTGTGGTTGCTGTGGCGGTGGTGTGGTGGACGTGGCGGAGGGGGTGGTGGTTCAGAGATGATGATGATGCAACGGTGAGGATGGTTGGGGTGATAATGGTGCGACTAGTGGTGGTTAGTGATGGAGATGGTGGCGTCGGTCGCTTAAGGTGGTGGCGATGGAGAGGTGCGTGGTGGCGGTTGGGTGGTTGTGGTGGTGTCACGACTGTGGTGACGATCGTGGTCCACTTGTGAGTCCCTAAACGAATAGATCTCTGCAGCCTATTAAGGTTGATAGCCAAGATGTATAAATACAACTGACTATATAGAAACACTGATTATGAATACTATGTGTTAATGCGGAATCTTAACACAAGTACTAAGAAAAACAATGTATAACTAAATAACAACTTCTATTAATCTGCTTTGAACAATTACAGATTACTAACTATTTTAGATATGATATTGTATGAGATTTCTTGAGGTCGTGTCTAACTATGCTAAGAGAAATCCTTTTATAGACTAAGGATAAACTCTCACAAGCTTACAAATCGCTAACAGATAACACATATCTTTTCCTAGAATATCTCATACATATCTCATAAACGGTACTAACTATTATCTACTAACGGTACTAACTAATCGATCAGTACTTACATTTTGTACTGTCGGTACTAACTATAACTAATAGTACTAACTATTTGTACTGTCGGTACTAACTTACTAAAACATAAATCCTAACAGTGATGTTGGTGGAGATGAGGATGTGTAGTGGATCGGTGGTGTTCGGGAGAAAATGGTGGTGATTTAGACACGACGGCTGGTGGCCAGAAATTCTCGCCGGAGATGGGGGCGGCGCCGGAAAATGGAGGAGAGAAAATGAGGCTAGGTTTTTATCAAAAAAATGATATGAAACCCTAATCACTTTCTATTTATACCCAAAACTTTAAAAACAATGTGACAATTGGATAGAACATTAGGGATTAATGTTGTAAATATTATTAGAGGGACCATAAGTGTAACTTTTGGTAAATATTAGTTCGAGGCTCGTTTAGGATAGTTAACGATTTATTCACAACACGAAAATTACACCGTTGCGTTCAAAATGATTTTTCCATGAAATATGAGTATTCACTCGACTATTATTGCATAAATATTTTATAACATTTATTTAAAATGTTTATTATTTATTTGTGTATCACGGATAAACATTATCCGTAAAATAACCTTTAACTTAAATCTTCGCGTTTTTAATAAACGTTTTTGAAATAAAATGTTAAATAATTTATTAAATATTTTTATTTAATAAAAAGTGATAATTAAATATAAATTTAATTGTTTTTTTGTCAATACGCGTTGCGTGCGGCTTTCAAAAATTTGCCAGGGTATTTCAGTCATTTTCTGCTTGTTTTCGGGTCCCGGGCAAAACTAAAAAGTTGTCCGGGAGCTAAAAACAAGCAGAAAATGACTGAAATACGTTGGCAAAATTTTGAAAGCCGCACGCAACGTGTACCGACACAAAAATAATTAAATTTATATTTAATTATCACTTTTTATTAAATAAAAACATTTAATAAATTATTTAACATTTTATTTCAAAAACGTTTATTAAAAACGCGAAGATTTAAGTTAAAGTTTATTTTACGAATAAAGTTTATCCGTGATACACAAATAATTAATAAACATTTTAAATAAATGTTATAAAATATTTATGCAATAATAGTCGAGTGAATACTCATATTTCATGGAAAAATCATTTTGAACGCAATAGTGTAATTTTCGTGTTGTGAATAAATCGTTAACTATCCTAAACGAGTCCGGAACCAATATTTATCAAAAGTTACACTTATGGTCCCTCTAATAATATTTACAACATTAATCCCTAAAGTTCTATCCACTTGTCACTTTGTTTTTAAAGTTTTGGGTATAAATAGAAAGTTATTAAGGTTTCATATCATTTTTTGATAAAAACCTAGCCTCATTTTCTCTCCTCCATTTTTTGGCGCCGCCCCCATCTCCGGCGAGATTTTCTGGCCACCAGCCGCCGTGTCCAAATCACCACCATCTTCACCTGAACACCACCGATCCACTACACATCCTCATCTCCACCAACATCACCACCACGATCGTCACCACAGTCGTGACGCCACCACAACCACCCAACCGCCACCACGCACCTCTCCATCGCCACCACTTTAAGTGACCGACGCCAGCATCTCCATCACTAACCACCACTAGCCGCACCATCATCACCCCAACCATCCTCACCGTTGCATCATCATCATCTTCGAATCACCACCCCCTCCGCCACGTCCACCACGCCACCGCCACAGCAACCACAAGGGTGTGTTTGTTTATGTGGTTAACGTAGTAAAGGGTGCGTTTGGATCTGGGTTTAACATCACTAGGGTGCGTTTGGGTGGCAGCCACCACCAAGGGTGCGTTTGGTTTTGTTCTCAGCCGTAGGGTGCGTTTGGTTTTCTTATAAGCACAAAAGGGTGCGTTGGTTGGCTGTGAAACCGCACAAGGGTGCGTTTGGTTTAACATAAATCGCACAAGGGTGTGTTTGGTTTAGTCGAAACTACAAGGGTGCGTTTGGTTGGCTGGGTTCACACACACACACACACACACACACACACACACACACATATATATCTATACATATAATAAAACAAAAACTTTTTGAAACTCTTTCCCAGCAATTGACGTCACAAATGACATCAGTAAATACATCATAAATTACGTCACTATATCTCAGTACATATTTTCACTTCCTTATTTCATATTTGCAATTGTTGTCCTTTTTTTAGTCATTTACTATTATATACCCTCACAAAATTAATTTATTATTTCAAAAACTCTCTTAATCCTGGTGAAATCAAACGAGAATTTCTTTAACAAAAATGTTGACCCTCTATTAATCGATCCATCAACACCTACAAGATTTTAAGGTAAGGTATTAAGTGTTATGCTTTTTCTTATATTCCAACTTATTAGTTTTTCAATTGGCTTTTGATCTTTGTAATTAATACTTTTTTATTTGGACCCAAATTGAAAATCAATAGATTATCTGATTGGTTTTTTCAATTATTGTATTTGATTTACATGTTAACTTTTTTGAATTGTTTTTCTTTGATTTCTAAACAAATGTTTACTGCCGTTTTTTAATTGATATGTTATCAGTCATCAAATTATTAGGGTTCAGTTGACAAAGTAATGAACTTATTAGATCAGTCTTGACTAAATTTAAGGTTTAAAATATATCATCTTTTATTTATTAAAATTATAAATTTGAATAAAATTGTTGGCCATGAACCTAATCTAATATTCAAGTATAATACATGATCATGGTGGAATTGCAAATTTAACTCACCTGTATTTGTGCCTTTTGTTGTTGCAATTTACATTGCAGAAATATGAAGATAGAATCAAAACAAAACTTATACATTCATGTTTTTATCCATAAAGACGAGATGAATTTCGAAATTCGTATTTTGAGATATCCTTTCACCCCAGGTTACATTTCACATTATAAATATGTCTTTACATCATTTCACCATTTACAAATCAGTTTCCTTATCTATAGCACTATATTTGTTAACATGTTTTCTTGGAGCACATAGGAAACTGTTACTCAACTCACACCATTCAAGTATGACTTGCATATCAAAGTTAGGATAATATAAAACTTTGGAGATTACCTTCTTACAAAAATCCAATGGAAACATTCAGGATTGAGTTGATTCTTCTTGATGAGGAGGTATACATATGCTGATTTTATTTTATATTTTGTAACCTTTGATTCTTTCTTGGTGTATATCTCTTATACATACATGTTGTTAATTTCAGGGCAATTAAATTCAAGCAACATTAAAAAATACTTGTGTCAGAATCATAAGAAAGAGTTTAGGCCAAGACATGTTATCTTGACATTTTTGGCGTTACAACAATGATGACAAGATACTTTTGTTCTAAACATCCTTTTTTAAATCAATTTTTATAAGACAACAAGAGTTAAGAAGTGTGATGAATTCTCTGGTCATGTCTATGGGTTTAATTCCAAACCCTTTACTAACTTGCTTCAAGAGAGACAAGACTCTACTTATGCTTATGGTTTGTGATTAATCTGTTATTGCCCTTTATATTTTTCATTTTTAAAAGTATGTTATTAATTATGTTAGATAATATATATTTGATTGGTTGACATAACATCGTGTGCGGAAAGATTGTAACAAAGGAAACTGGGTTGGACAGACTTGTGGTTAGACATGTTGTTTCCCATCATTCAGTTTGCTAAGCATAAGATTTTAACAAAGGTAACCTGTCTCTATATAATTCTTATTTTGATTTTTATTTTCATATTGTCAGTTGGCCAATTAGATAAGATATGATGTCCGTCAAGATTTATTGGTCAAGAAGTTGCTGAAAGTTAACTATCTGATGTTAACGACAGACATTGTGAGGTTATGTGGAATTAACATCCACTATTTATATTCTCAAAAAATTCAATTCTTAACCTTATATTTTTTATGTGTAGATCAATTCATTCATTGTGGTTTGCAATAATAAAGGTCATCAAGTGAACAAGTGGTATTACTTGGCGTGCGGTTCGTGTAACAGAATTGTTGACGAAAAGACCCTGGATAAGAGTTAGTATTCATTTCCCAAATCATTAAGCATCTTTATTGGATATTGAATATAGGCGATGGTAAATTGGGTGGTCCAAACGATGGTGAGGCTTTCATTGATATTCCAGATGACTTAGTCATCAAAGATTCCCATGACCCTGTTGGTTCGCTGGTACAATTCATGTATCCTTCTATTCTTGATAACTTAAATGACCCGACATACTTCCAATAAAGAGCAATATTAGCTCCAACGCATGAGGTTGTGGAAGTTATCAATGATCATTTGTTGGATTTGATTCCTGGTAAAGAAAAAGTTTATTATAGCTCGACAGCATTGTGAATCTTGAAGGTCTTGATGATAATTTTAATGAATCCATATACTCCCCTGATGTTCTTCAATGGGCCTCAAGTTTCCGGATATACCGATTCATAGGTTAACTTTGAAAGTTGGTTTGCTACGGTTATGTTACTTAGTAACATTAGATTTGTTTAATGATCAGAAAACTCGATCTTACGAGGCTCGATGTGAACGTCGTATTGAAGAGAAATAATTACCTAAACAAAGTGGGGGGAAAGTTATTTCTTCACTAAATTGAACTTAGTCCTTGGAAAAAAAAGGATTCCGTGTTAGATTAATCGAAGGAAGTTTCCAATTTCTGTTTGGGCCTTCGCGATGACCATATCAAAATAAAAGCCAAGGACAATCGCTCTCCAATGTGGGTATTTTTTTCCTAAACCGGTAACTAAAAATATGAGGTTGATCTTATTTAGCAAAGTTTCTTTAAAGTGGAGTTGCTCATTTGTTATTTTGGTCTTATTTAGCAAATTAAGTAATGGATTTAAGGCATTTGGCTTGCAAAAGTAGTCATTTTAGACTTTTTTCTGTTAGATTCATAGTTAGACTTTTTTTTCTGCATAATTTCATATTTGCAAGGCGTCGTTTGAATTTAACTTCTATACTAACAGTGCATTGTATCCAACTTAAAGTTCGTATATTTATTTGTCAAGAACGATTCAAATTGCACAAATTTAAGTGATGATTTATAGTGCATTTTTCTGCAAAAAATGTGTCATTTGCGTTTTTGTGAAAAGCTTTGTTTAGTTCCAAAGTATTCGCTGCATTTTGCCGTTTTGGCATAAAGTGTTTGTCAACATTGGAAGAACAGTTTTTGAGTGATTTGGTCAATATCTGAGTGTTTTGGATTGGTTTATTTGTTTGTTGTTATCAATGTTATTTCTGCTGCATGTGACAAATTGTCTAAGCTTCATGAGAGTTTTTTACTCAGGCCCTTTGTGTTTCTTAATTGCCTTAATATTTTATTGCAAGTGGAGAACTGATTATGCCATTCTGATGTTCTAATTTCTTTTTTGTCTGTGTATGATGGTTTGGTACTGATGAACAATAATTGTTGTAGGATACCGAGTTTTGTCTTATAAGTGCAATAATCACTTTAATTTGAGAGCATTAGAGTAGTCAAGATTTAATGAAGGAAAAGTGTAACCGGCTGGTAATGGGTCAAAATGCGACTTTCGGTGCAGGTTGAATGCATAAGGCCTAATTGACCCACAATCACGTTTTAGTACATTTTTTACAACTTTTTGAAGTTTACTGGTGTTTGGACTTGATGCGAGACTGATCAGGGTCTGCATTTTGTTTGGCATTCATTTGAGCTGCAACCTGTCTGGCTGAGTGTTTGGCTCTTTCCCTCTCTCGGTCTCTCTTTTTGATATTGGGCCTAGATATGACCTTGTGTCAGTTTGGTAAATTTGCCTTTGGCTGTGGTCCTGTTGTTTGTATATTTTTATCTTTGTTGTTTTGCCAATAGGCTCTTCCTGTCTTTTTCATCAAGATGTATCTTTGTTCTTTATATGTTTCTTGGGTCCTTTTTTTTAATCATCGTGAGTTAGAAGAGTGGATGCTTTTTGTTTTGTTTTTGTATATGCTATTTTTGTTTTGTTATATTTTGCCTTTCCAAAAAAATTGATACTACTGTTATTAGATCGTTTCTCTGTTAGAGTTAGATTATTGCAAAATTTCAAGCCCTTTATAATGCTTTTTTTAATAGTAAAGAACGAAAGTTGTTTTTTTCCATAAACTATAATTTTGTATTTCAAAGTTATTCAACAACTTATATTAGCTACCCGTGAATTTCACGGGCGTATAGGCTAGTATATATATATATATATATATATATATTTGAAGCACGCGAGTATTACAACATTGATTGATTAAGTGGAAAGCATTGAATTTTATAAACATGGGAAACGTTGTATAAACGAAAAGGTTATGCCGAAATTTCTATAAATTTAATTTCTATAAATTTCTATACTTAGTAATTCTTACTATGATTTCTATTATTTTAGAAACCCGATAAAAGGACGAAGTTATACAGTTTTAAGATTATTAAATTGTTATTATACAATAACCGGACAAATAAACGAGAACTATACTTTTATAAATGGGACAACTATTTTAGCTACAACCCGTCAAGAAAATGAAATACTAAATTATAAAATATTATTTTATAATTCCCGACTAGAACATAAAGTCATAACCTTTGTAAAAGCTTTGAAAACATCGTTTACATCTATAAAAGAACTTTTATTTAATTAAGTAGTGATTTCCGAAAACGTGTCAAACTATTTGGTTTAAATTATTTACTCACACTTCTTATATAATACTTGCAAAGTATTTTATATTTCATGTTAATCTTTGGATTGTTTGTCTTTGTTAAATAATTCACGGAATGCGTTATATAATTGTTTATTTTTCATATGTAATATATACTGAATATATTACACACTTTGCGTTTACTTTCGATTTATTTTATTTAACCAACCACCAAACTATTACAACTTAAGATCTAATCTTTTTATCAACGTGTCGCGTTGATGTAACCATTCATCAAAAAACCCAAATACATTATCCTAGGCTAGTGGGTCATAGCCGATAAGATTAGTTGCAACTTCTTGATCGAGCCATTTCATCTTCCGTTTGTGTTGTGCATATTAGATGCCTATCTGTCAAATGTTCTACAACATCAAGGTGAGTTTATAGCCCTATGTTTTACTTGTTTTACATATATTTTTGGGGTGAGAACATGCTTGTTTGAAAATGAATTTACATGGTTGATTACAAATTGGTTTACACACTCATTTACATAGCTCGCTATGAGATACATTACTTGACTTCATTTTTGGTCACAAATACATACTTTACTTTTGAAATGATTACGGATTAGCTTAAGCGGATTGAACGGATAACTACAAGTAAATGCCCGGGTGTTCTTGGAGGGGACACCTGCGAGGGGTACATATTCATTTCTGCCCATGTGTTCTTGGAGGGGACACCTGCTAGGGGTACATATTCATTACTGCCCGGGTGTTCTTGGAGGGGACACCTGTGATGGGTACATATGGTTTTCATTACTGCCCGGTGTTCTTGGAGGGGACACCTACGATGGGTACATAGTGCATTGGTTTCATGAACTTAGAATAATCGTAATCACTCATTGGGCAATACATACTTGAAACATTTCATGATGCTTTTAATTATCATGCATACTTTGAATAATTACGGTCCAACTTTCATACGTAAAATTTTTGGCAACTATTATAAGGATTGAAATGGTCATTCATACTTTATAAATCTTTTGATTTCAACGTTTATACTTACAAAAATCTATGAACTCACCAACTTTATGTTGACACTTTTAAGCATGTTTTTCTCAGGTGAATTAGATGCTTGGCTTACTTGATATGCATTGGAGTCTAAATTGACAAGATATCATTCATGGATTTCTACTTACATACAAATGATCAAATCTCGCTGTATTGCTTTCAAGCTTTTCATTGTGATGCAATTATGGGATAAATGTTATACCAATTTCAAGAAAATCAACGAGATTACTTTTCAAACGACACATTTAGAGGTCGTTCTCTTGTATCTTGTGCTGTTGTATTATGACGTAACGCACTCGGACATATTTTCGCTGCGACACATTTTTGGGGGTGTTACAGATTGGTATCAGAGCATTGGTTATAGGGAACTAGGTTGCATATGTTACCTAGACTATAACCATTTTCACAAACATTGCATCACATCAAATATTTTCAAAGTGCATACACACTACTTGCTTACTTGCTTACATTACTTGTTACATTAAGTGCTTACATGACATACATATATATAATATATATGCTTACATCCCTTTGCCGAACGTACAAATACCGTTAGGGCTTTTTTGGTCTACATAATCTCCCGCATTATCAGAGTCGGCCTATACTACAGAATCTATGTCGGTCCCCTTAGGATACCATAATCCTAAGTGCGTAGTGCCTTCAATGTATCGGAAGATACGCTTAACCGCTTTAAGATGAGTGGTTTTGGGATCCTCTTGGAAGCGTGCACATATATCGTACGTTTATTTACATAAGAGTTATTTATATAAATACCCGAACATTTCTTAAGACATTGTGAGTTGCACAATGGTCTCATTTTACTTTTTAGACATTGTGAGTTGCACAATGGTCTCACTTCGTTCTCAGACATTATAAGTTAAAAAATGGTCTCTAAGAATATTTTTTTCTTCATTACTTTATACAATATCGTATTACACAAAAGCCGTCATAATTTTGTTTACATGGAATTATGTATGAATCTAAGTATTACAAGTCTTGTATGGGCAGGACTTGTAATAGGAGGATTGATATGATAATTGTTATGTTAATAAAACCTGTCACCGTTCTATTTACATTGGGTTTTGTATCAATCTAAGTATTACAAGTCTTGTATAGGCAGGACTTGTAATAGGAGGATTGATATGATAATTGCTATGTTGGCTCGTTCATAAAGACCTTCATCTTATTTACTCTAACCGAGTACTCATTAACTATCTTGAAAACTATGTGATTTCCCTGATTGTTTTACTCCCCGTCTCCGAAGATGAGTTTTAAACACTCATCCCATACTCATTAGAACACTTACATTGATATGTCATTCACCACCTTGAAGGTTATGTGAGTACGCGTATTGCATCAAAAATTATTATGTTAGATGATTTATAATCTCTTTATTTGAAAGGATTGGGACGCCTCTTCATTTAAATAAATAAATTGTAAATCACCGAACCATAAGTTTATCAAGTCATTATTTACATAAATTAGGACGCTTCTTTATGCAACTAATGAATTATTATGTGTGGCTAATGGATCGATATGGAAACGAGTATGGAACTCGAACCCGATAATCATCGGAATCCGTTAAAAAGGTCTAGAGACACAATCGTGTCTTACCACTCAGCAGAATCTTTAAAAAGGGCCTGACTTAGAACTACCTTATCTAATCTTAGTTGTAATTTTGCCGCTTACCAAATCTTTACAATTATGAACTGTTTTTAGAGCTAACCAACTTGTGCACACTTGAACTAATGAAGTTGTTTTATCCTCGAACTAACGACTGAGTACCATATTCCACCGCCTATCACATATGCTCTCCCGTGAGCTCCTCCTATTGTTGAACTTTATTCTAGGGATATTATTTCTCAAAATGTCCTTACTCTTTGCATCTCTTCACTTTGTTATAGTTATTGTTGTTATGGTTGCTGTTGTTGGGTCCTAGAGCGGTCCCAGCTTGTACAACTTATCTAATAGGTAATGCAACCCCCCTTAAACCAGATAAACACCTATCGACGAAACAATAGTCGAACTATTCATTTCAGGCCACTAGTACGAACAGGGATCTTAGGTTCGCGATTAGTCCATCCTAGTACTACCAACGAAGTTGAACTACTTATGTACACCCCCATTTTATCAATATAAGCAGCGGAGCTTATCTGGGTATTACTTTATGGAAACAACAATTCATAATCATAGGAAAACGACCCAAAATGAGAAGTTTGTTCAATAAAGAATAAAAAAAAACTTATATTATTTCAATTAGAGTTCTACAAAGGCAGGTCCTAAAATATAGATAACATACAATGTGAATGATAACAAGGCTTTAGCATATTCAAGTCCATGCAATCCGTGCCGCATGTGTCATTTACCTAAGATTAAACATGCTAAAAAGTCAACTCAATGGTTTAGTAAATTCTAGGTTTGATGATTAGTTTGAATACAAGTCATAGTGTAATAATTGTACAAACACAATTATTATGAAAATGGTATTGTTATAATCTTGGGTCACGTTATTATATACCCGTTATTTGTAATAATTGCAACGACTACAATTATCATAGTAACAGTGTATTATTGCGTTATCGTCTTGTTTGGTCTGTTTGGTCTGATTTGGTCTTGGTCTAAGCTCATGGATCAAAAACTGTCTAGTGTATATTATAACCCAAATGAGGTATATATATATAGAGATAATGGCCCTCGGTGTAGGTAATTGCCATATACCTATGAAATTCAAATATAGTGTGTTTGGTTACCTATCCGGCTAACACAAACAGGATTCGTCAATCCCGATAGATCTATCCACAATATTCGCGTTCACCCGTAAGTGATTAATGGTCCATGATAAGAGGGACTTTTGGCATAAGTAACTTAGACATTAATTATAATGGTATATCAAATTAGCATATAGTCTGGAAAAACACTTGTATTCGTAATTTACAGCATGTATCCCCCTCAAGGAGGTTATGAATACATTAAGAGTATTAATAGTGAGGCTATGAACTCACTAAGTCCTTGAAAAGCAATCACATTGTTATAAGATAAACGAGTATGTAATAGAGTTTGTAACAAGCATGTATCCCCCTAGCGGGTTTATAAAACATGTAAATGAGTAAAGGCGAGGTTATGAATCTCACTTGATAGGTAGATGCAATAAATATTTCAGAATGAAAGCTGACGACCTTATCACAATCTTAACAGGGGAAGGTTGATATAGCAAAATGATAGTAAACAGCCACGTCACGCAACCTGAAGTTAAATATTGTCAAGTCTTAGGAAGTTGTACTTTATAACTTTGGTTTCTAAGAGTTATGGAATTTGATGAGAGTTTTGGAATTGTTGTGTCACCGTTCGGGCCATCATAAATCATGAAGTCATCAGGTAAACGTTTGAGGAGCTAGGGCACTTTAAATCGTAAACCCAACAACTCAGTCAGAATGTAATACTAAAATGAAACTTCTTAATATGAAGCTCCCTAGTATTGTGGTACAATAGAGATCCGGGGCATGATTTCTAAAGGCACATTGATGATGAATGATATTATGGTTATAACATAAGCGGTTTTAAGCGTTTTATTCAATATCTGGAAATGTTAAGCACGTCAAGCGTTAATTAAAGTTATGTCTGGTAAGGTTTTGAATGCATTTTTATACTTTTTCAAAATGTTACATTTTAGACCTTGGAGAATGAAAAATGGCAAAATATACCCTTAGGGTTTGCACTTTTACGAGTTTGGTCCTTCAAGTTTAAAAGATATACCAAGTAAACCTTGTACTTTAGAAAGTGACATAATAGACCCCTATAGTTATAACTTTGATAAAATAACATTTTTAGTCCTTTTAGTTATAAGTTTCCGAAAGTTACGATATATACCCCTTGCATGGATAATATTTACCAAACATGTCCAAATTGCCATGCAAGCTTATTTTAACATTTCAATAGACATTTATAAGTTATAATAAACTAAAATATTAAGATTTAATGCAACGCAAGTTTAAAATAACGATTCGTTAAGCTAGGAAGCAAAACGGGTCATATTAGGGTTTTAAAATGAAAACGTGCGGGTTTTAAGTACAAATTCTTTCATGACTTATCAAAGAACTTATTTTAATGTTAGTTAAGCTTATTGGGATAGATTAGAACAATAGTTTACAAGTTTAGCATATAGATTAATAAAAAACATGAAATTAGGGTTTCGGGTGTACGGTTTTGGATCAAAAAGGTAAAACACATAGGTTTTTGAGTTCAAAACTTTATATTATGATTTTAGCATGATCATATGAACATTATGACGGCGTGAATACATAATATAAGCTTATAGAACCTGGTTTGAGCTTATAGCTTAGAAACGGGTCAAAATTGGGACTTTTAGCTTCGTACGCCTAGAATAATGACTCTGGGGCTTCGTTTCTTGGTTTCTTTTGCTTCCTTTCTGAAATTGATCCTTTTTAAGACCTCTTAGGATCTCTTAGAGCAAAGGATTGCTGCTATGTAAGGGTTATAGAGGAGGAAGTGGGGGATGGTTTGAAATGAAGAGTTATGCACTCTATTTATAGGCGAATGAACCTTAGAGGCTAAGGATTCTTCATGATCTAATCTATGAAACTTGGAGAAGATAGGGAGTGACTAGGAGAAGCTAAGTAATGAGTTATATAAGCTAGAAGCTAGCTTAGAGGTGTTGTTTCTTTCTTAGTGGTGCCGTGGGTAAACAAGAGAGGAAAAGAGGCCATGTGCCAACTTGTTGGCTAAGAGATTGAAAGGAGGTGCTTGTAAGAAGCTAGGGAAGTGAGGTGCTTGTCATGGAGGTGCTTGATTGCAAAAATATTAGTCAAAATGGGTCAAATTGCAAAGGTTTTGGGTTACGGGTACATTAGGGCTCATTAGGGCTCGAATTGAGTTTTTGAGCTTGTAATTCGTGTGTACTTGATCCAAGATGATATATTACTGATCTTAAGGTTTGTATTAAGGATTATAATCAAAAGTTGATAAGTGGTTTGGGTTAAAATGGGTCAAAAATGAGTTAACAAGGTCGCGGGTCATTTTAGGGCACGTATAGGTTCATTAGGGTTTTCAAGGCTTATAACTTTTGTACATTGCTAGGAAAATGATATATGATGGATTTTAAACTCATTTTATGAGTTTATAATGGCACTTGATTAATTGTTGTTGGTTTAAATGGTTAAAAACGAGTAAACGGGTCAAATGCTCCATTTTGGTACGTTTAGGGTTTCTCGGATTCATTTTGCATATAATTGGAATGAAATGATGATTGTATAGGATTAGTAATGTTGTAAATTAAGTTATTACAACTTATTTGAGTGTTGGTTTGGGGTTATGATGGATAAAAACCAAGAAACGGGTCATGGTTTAGAAACTAGCTCGGTTTTAGGGTTTAGGGTTTTGAATTAGGGTTTTGAGTGTAAAAATATGTATAAGAGTTTATGAATAGAATAATTAGGGTTTACACATTGTACATTGAGTGTAGTAGCTTGTACAAAAGTGGTGGTGAAGAAATTAGAATGAAAACAGAGGTAAAACGGCTATTTTGGAGATCATGCTTAATGACTTGTATATTGTGCTTTATAAGACTTGTATTTGACTTGGAGGGAGTTTATATTTCAAATGAGATGTTATATTTGTAACACCCCCAAATTGGGCCGCAGCGGAATAAGGGTCCGGAGCGTGTTACTTCTCAGATCAATAACATAAGATAATATAAGAACGACCAAAAAGTCGTTTAAAATTGATACATTGGATTTAATAAGTATGTGTTACAAAATCCC
>BQNB010016838.1:41027-67401 GCA_026074375.1 Tanacetum coccineum | reverse complement strand
AGAGCTTTTGTGAGCTTATAAAATAGTTTTAAAACATCAAACACTTTAACTTAAAAACGGGATAGAACATAAAAACTTCAATATTTCATTAAACTTAAAATTATTACAAGGCTTTTAAGAAAACAATACAATAAGCTAAAAAGACTTAAAATATAAGCTGAAAGTTGAACTAGGTAAAAAAACTAAGTGCCCAAGGGCTTACTATGAGTCCTATTTATACTAAGCTATTGAAGGTTCTAGATGTGTGCTTTCTTTGTGAGAGCAACTGAAGATGTGCTTGTTGTGTGAGAGCGTTCAAAAGGCAATCTTGGCCATCAATTTTTAAGTAGCACCCAAGTCATATAATCATCACCATTGATTTCTTGACGAATAGGGGTGCTAAGGATTGCCAAGGTGGATTTTGTTAGTTTGTGTTATGGGATAAGGTGTGAGGTGTGTAGAGGAGAAGAAAGGGGAATAGTGTCTGGCATTTTGCCAGGTAGTGAGGGAGATGTACAGTAGTTTGATTTGCAGGGTAAAGGTTTTGGTGGTTTGGCAAGTTTAGTCCCTGAGTTTATATGGTTGTATTGCATCCATCGTCCTTGAGGTGTGCATCTTTGGTCCTTGAGGTTTGTAAGGGGTTGGGGTTAACGGGTGTTATAAGGGGTTATGGGCTTACGTTGGGTCGGGTGTTATAAAAAGAGGACTTGGGCTTTTTGGGTTTTATAAGGTTTGTAACATATAAGTGGGCTGACCCGGGACCACTAGGTGGGTACGGGTAGGCCCACTTTTGACAATTTAGGTTTTCGGGTTTGGTTTTTGATGCTTTTTCCAATGCCACTTCTCGGGTTTGACTTTAACTTTGACTTTTTTTGTTGACTTTGACTTTGTCTTTTTGACTTCTCACAGTCTTTCCGTTCTCGTGCTCGGTTTTGTCGTTTTGGCTTTGATTTTGTCCTTTTCTTAGATATCCGTTACCTGCATAATACAAATGCAAAACATACAAATATAATGTATTTTTGGTACGTTTTTGGTCATTTAAGTCCGGTTTTAATGAAAAATGGTATGTGTAATTAAGCGCATACTAGTTATCTACCATTCCCATTTTATATTCATGTTTAATAAGAAAATCTTTTAGTCTATCATACCAAGCTTTGGGTGCTTATTTAAGACCATATAAAGCTTTCTTTAGTTTATAAACACGATCTGGTTTTTCAAAGTCAATGAATCCTAGAGGTTGTGCCACATATACCTCCTCATTGATAAAACCATTTAGGAATGCACCTTTTACATCCATTTGGAATAGCTTAAAATCTAAAGCACAAGCATAAGCTAATAGTATCCTAATTGACTCAAGTCTAGCAACTGGGGCATAAGTTTCATCATAATCGATGCCCTCTTGTTGATTATAGCCTTGAGCAACTAACCTAACTTTATTTCGAGAAACAATACCGTTCTCGTCTAACTTATTTCTAAACTCCCACTTAGTTCCTATGATTGTCATATTCCTAGGTTGTGGAACTAACTCCTAAACGTCGTTAGCAATGAATTGATTTAATTCTTCTTGCATAGCGACTATCCAACTATCATCTGTTAAGGCTTTATTCACATTCTTAGGTTCTATAGTTGATATAAAACAAAAGAAGTTACTTTGGTTTTGGGCTTGTGATCTAAAAGTTCTTTGGTTAAGGTTTCTTATGACATTTTCTAATGGATGGTTTCTAGATTCCTTAATATTGACTATTTTGTTAATTTCTAAAGTTTCATCATCAATGTCATTTTATAAGTTTTTCTTTTCGGTAACCTTAATTGCTTCTTTTTCATCTAAGTCATCATCCACCAAGGGTGATGTCTTAGAGGGTGGAGGAGTTTCATCGAATGTCACGTTGAGTGATTCTTCGACTTTCCTAGTATGTTTATTAAGAATGATGTAGGCTTTAATATTTTGGGAGTAACCTAAAAAGACACCTTCGTATGACTTTGGGTCAAACTTTATAAGGTAGTCTTTAGTGTTTAAAATGAAGCACTTGCTTCCAAACACTCTAAAGTAATCAAGAGTAGGTTACCTACCTCTCAAGAGTTTGTAATGTATTTTTCCTAAGATGGCTCTAATTAGGATTTGGTTGAGAATGTATGTTAAAGTATCTAATGCGTTACACCAAAACTTTTGTGGTAAAGATTGCTCATTCAACATAGTCCTACTCATTTCCTGAAGTGTCTTATTTTTTCTTTCAACCACGCCATTTGATTGAGGAGTACGTAGAGCTGAGAAGTTATGTATAATTCCATTGGCATAACAAAACTCTCCAAATTGCACCTTATTATCAAATTCCCTATCGTGGTCGGTTCTTATTGATACTATTATACATCCTAATTGGTTTTTAATTTTCTTACTAAATATTTCATGTTGATCGAAGGCTTCGATTTTGTCCTTAAGGAATCTAGTCCAAGTATACCTAGAGTAGTCATTACTATGACTAAGGTGTAACGGTTTCCTCCGTAACTCCGCTAACGGTATAGCGGTTTCTCCATAACTCCGTACGACGGATGGACCAAAGAGATCCATATGAAAGAATTCTAAGCATCTAGAGTATGAGACTATATCTTAGCTTAGACTAGGCGTGAGCTGTTTTTCCAATTTTGCAAGCATCACAGAAGTGTTGATCAAACTTAAGCTTAGGTAAGTTTCTAACTAATTCTTTAGATGCTAACGATTGAATAAGATGCATATTTGCGTGACCTAATCTCCTATGCCATAATGTGGAATTTCCATCAATCATTGCTAGACAAATTTGGTCTTTAGGCTTATTTCCTAATTTCATCACATATAAGCCTTTCTTCCTAATACCTCTACCTATGACCTTACCATCCTTAGTGATTTCACTATCATGTTAAGAGAAAGTTACTCTACACTTATTATCACATATTTTTCATATACTTAACAAGTTGAATCTTAAGTTATCTACAATTTCTACATTATCTATTTTGAGAGAGTCATTCGAAATTGTACTTTTTCCAATTATGTTACCGCGAAGATTGCTACCAAAAATGACATTACCTCTGTTGTATGCCTTGTAGCTTGAGAAGAGCTTTCACTTACCCGTCATGTGTTTGGAGCATCCACTATCATTTATCCACTCATCGGGTTCCAAGTCGACTCCAAGGCATATCTATTTATATAAGGCAATACCTCAAACATTTGGTCCCTAATATCTCATGGGTCCAAAGTTGTTAGTACAAAACATCCCTTGCATTTGATGTAATTGGTTGGGATGTGGGAATGAAAGACACATTTCCCATGGCATGTAACTTTGACGTTGGAAATTATTCCAAGTTATAGGAAAGCCACGAGGTTGATTTTGCCAACCAACGTTTCTTTTTGGTTGCGGTGTCTTAAGACGAGGATAATTATTGATGACTCTTCTAGGTGGTGGAGTTTTTTTTATCTAAAATTAGGTTTTAAAAATCCAACTTCGGGTTTTGACAATGGCTTGTAAAATTGTTTAACTTTATTATCACTAGCAACGGGAACTTTAACATTGTTTACTATTATGTGTTTTGGTCTAGGACCCAAAATAGATTTTTGAAAAGACACACTTTTCTCAGATTCATGCATAACTGTTGGCGGTCCCATAATTATTTTGGGGGCCGCCTGTACAATATGGGGTTTGCCCATGTTTATGGGACCTCCATCAGAGGACGCCTTTTTTTGAGCCTTTACAAATTTTATTTCTTTTCTTCCACTAGATGATGCTTCAAATGAGCTAAACCCTAAACCTAAATTTTCACTGGAGGGTTTTTGATTGCTTAGCATTTCATTTACACAATGTGTGCTCTTTTCAAATTTATTTAATCTAATGGCTTCCTCTTTGTTCATTCTCAACTTTAAGCATATGACATTTTACACATTCGAGATCAACTCCCTTGTTTTTCTCAAGTGTAGACACTTTTTCTTTTAGAATACTAAGTTCTTTTTCTAGACTATTTCTAGTGGATTTTAATCTTTTGTTTTTAGTAATTATCTTTAAACTCATTTTGCACAGTTTATCATATTCATTATCTAAAACTAAATCATCTATTGATGAGTTTTCATCACTAAAGTAAGAGGATTCGGAACATACCTCACTTGATGCTTGAGCTACAAGACACGTTTCGTCTTTGACATTCTCATCATCTTCTTCACCGCTATCACTCCAAGAACCTCTGACAAAAGCTCTTTGGTTCTTGTCTTTCGGTGGTTTTGGACATTCTCCAATAAGATGATTTGGGTCGCCGCATCTAAAGCATTTTCTATCGCCTTTACCGTTCTTGTCATCGCGGCTTCTTTGGAACGTCTTTTTGTCATTCCGAGGTTGTCTCACAAATCTACCTCTTCTCTTAAAGAACTTCTTGAAGTCTCTAACCGCCATGGCGTATTCTTCATCTTCACTTCCAGAAGTCGAACACTCTTCATCACTAGATTCTTTCTTAGCCTTTAAAGCAAGAGATTTTCTTTCTCCCTTAGCTTTGACTATTTCAGAATCTTTCTTGATGATCATCTCGTGAACTTTGAGATTCCCGATGAGTTCATCAAGTGATAGTGATGTTAAGTCTTTCGATTCTTCAATCGCCGTGACCTTTGCTCTCCATTTAAGATGTAGAGCCCTAAGAAACTTCCTAACATAATTCTTGCTAGAATAGCCTTCATCAAGAGCTTTTAGACTAGTAATGATAGTATTAAATCTAGCAAAAGTACTATCTATAGTTTCGTCTTCAGAAATGACGAATTGTTCATATTGTTGTACCAAAAGGTCGATCTTGTTATCTTTGACTTGGTTATTACCTTGATGGGTGATTAACAAAGTTTTCCAAATCTCTTTTGCCGTATTACACATAAAAATTCTTTCATATTCTTTTCTTGGCAAAGCATTGTAAATAACCATTTTGGCTTCGTTATTTTTCGCAAGCTTCTTTTTAAGATCGTCACTTTGTTTTTCAAAAGGGATAACCTCATCTAATTTGGTTTCCGGATTTTGTTGAATAGGTTGAAAATCACCGTTAGTAATAACATGCCAAAGATCAAGATCTTTTGATTTAACATATGTCTCGAATCTATTTTTCCAATAAATAAAACTGTCACTTTCAAAAAGTGATGGTCTTTGCATGGATTGCCCTTCTAGATATTTGTCGGAATCTATAGATCGATCCAAGCTTTAAAATACAGTATATTTTAAAAATCTTGAGTGACCTTGGCTTCTGATACCAATTGTGGAAACTAGAAAAGGGGGGGGTTGAATAGTTTACAGGTTCCTTTTATGTTTTAAAAGTTTGCTTTTAAAACACTTAGATTCGAGTAGTATGTTCAACCAATCAACAATATGAATCAACAAAGTAAATATCTAAACTAATGCTAAATAACAATCACAACAATATAAAGAGATGAGAGAAGGAACAATCAAACCAAGACACCAAGATTTATAGTGGTTCGGCTATGAAGCTCTTCTTCGCCCTACTCCACTCCCCAAGTATCCTACTCGAGATTTCACTATGTCAACAAGCTCCCTTCAGGCAAAGAAAACCGTTTACACGTCGCTTACGTTATTTTCTAACACTAAGCTAAATGTCGAGTCCTAATCGTAGCTAAAACCAATCTACCACTTCACAAGCACTATATACTCACAAGATCTATGCTATTGGATATACACACAATCTGAATTACACAATTACACAAGATAATTACAATAAATATTTGATACTTAGAAGAAGAGAGGAATGATGACTAAATAACAATTTGTTTCTTGGCGAATACGAATGTTCTTCTCTTGCACTTGATTGAGAGGAGAGATGAGAAGAAGAGATTAGATCACTTAAAACAAGATCTAAGAATGTTAGTGATCAAGAGATTAAGAGAGAAAAAGAATATTTTTAGAGAGAGAAAGTTATCTGAAAATTTCATGCAAAGAGGTCTGATTTTCTGCTGGGAATGGAGCAGTATTTATAGGTAGGAAAATTCAATGGTCACTAATGGCGGTCCCGGCGGTCCCAGATATATCTGGGGGCCGCCAAGCCTATAAGGGGGTCACCCAGTAGACTACGCTCCTGTTTTTGTCTTTTTGTGAGGAATGTTATATCTGTTATGGAACATTTCATTTTGGGGGGAAATTTGAATTTCAAATTTAAGTTTTTAATAAAACTTTTCTTTTAATTAAAAAATATTTTGTATAATTATTTTTGTGAAATACTTATGTAAAAATGTGATGGTTAAGAGAAAACTATTTTCTTGATCACTAATCATGCTTAATGATTTGTTTGTTCATACCTTAAGTGATTACTAATTTTAAAAATGAAATTTTACGATTAATAATTTGTAAATGTTTATTTTTATCGTAAACGTTTTTACATTTTGTTATTATCAAAACATTAAGAGGTCAAAAAATATAAATAACGTTTTTAGACATTATTTGTATTAACAAAAGAGTTGTGTAGAGTTTGTATATCTTGTCCGAGTTTTTGACTTAGCAACCAAACCAACGTGTATTCGTATAAATAATTTGCTAACCCCTTTCACCTCAAATTCACCTAAAAGTCACTCCCTAAATGTATCTCATCCATTTTCGTTTTTGTTAATGTTATCTTACACATACACCCCCACAACCCTTTAAAAAGACCTCTTTGATAGTAATGAATAATGTTTGCACCTAGAGGTGGAGGTTTGATCATTTACCAAGCCTATGATAATTTATATGCTATGCCAGGTAATGAGTGTTAATTTTCTGTTTCTCATAGTTGTTATAATTTATTATACACCCGAGTGAAAGAGAGAATCCCAAACACTTATGTGAGGTGCTAGTATATGCTTTCGGTGCTTTTAATTACGAGGTTTAGAAGGTTGGGTTGTAAAATGCTTTTAAAGAGTAGGTTAAATGACCCTAATATTGTTATTGTCTAGGTAGAAAAACCCATTTGCTTGAGGATAAGCAAATCCCAAGTGTAGGGGTATTTGATGATGTGTCATTTTATACACTATTTCAGGGTCATTTAACCCCTTAAATCATGTAAATATGTCCAGATTACGTGCTTAATCGTTTGTTTTCAGGTTTTTAGCACTTGGATGGCATTTGGAGGAAATATACGTAACTTGGGCTCATTTGGAGAAGAAACAGACAAGACTACGGACCTACACCAAATCTCTTGAAGAATTGTGCATACAAAGCGTGGAGACGGCGTCGCAGGCATAAAGTGACGTCGTCGCGATCTATCTAGTGACGGCGTCAGGAAATTGATGACGGCGTTAGGACGTAACTGACTCATATCAGACCTAAAAGATTCTATCCCGTGACGGCGTCGCGACCACAATTGGACGCGGTCGCGACGATTTCCCTATATATATTAAGCCGAATTTAGGGTTTTAAGTGTGTAACTTTGTATAACTTTTGGGAGACGAACCCTAAGTATTTTGTCAGCTTTTAGGCCGACTTTAGGGCCTCAAAACCCTATTGTAACTGACCTTGATCCATGTTCTAATCAAGTAAGATTATCTATCTTTAATCATTCAATATGTCTATGTGTTGTTTGATTGATTTATATTCTTGTTTTCTTTATAACATGTTAGGCTAAACCCTCCTTTGTATTTGCTTATGATTGCATGAATGTTGGATTGTAGATCCTTTTACTATTGCTTCTTGTGATGAATGTGCACGTTAGGCTTTAGAAAACTAGCCATAAGATATTAAATTGGCATAGACGTCTAGGGAAACGCGAGTGTGTAGAAAGGATATCATCGGTAATAGTCTTCATACTACCTTACCCCTAATATGGTTGATCCCTCTTAAGATATTTCAATTGCATTTAATATACTCTTAGGGGCCTTGTAATAGTCTTCATACTACCTTACTTGTGAGTTGCCTTAACGTAATATTAAATAGACGGCAGGTTCGTGTAATTCGTTCATGACTTAGGAAATACTTACACAGATCATCACGAGTGTGACAAGGCAACAAGATTAGGAGAAGCAATCTAATGAGTAATGCATGATTGAGCAAATACATCATTTTATCATAAAGTATCACCAGTAGTTTATATTATATTTAGTTTATTAATTAGTTAAACAAACCAACCTCTTAAACCATTGATTTACCTGCTTTCTATAAAATATAAAAATACAAAAATAATCTCCTTTCAATCCTGTAGATATCGTTTAAGCTCTGTTCGAGCCTTCCCAACCTATTGCCCTAGAGAACGATAACAACCCCCGAGTCTTGCCTATACTACACTGCAACGATTAGGTACACTGCCTAGGGAGTTGTAAAACTTCGTGTAGAAGTCTCTACGACTACCGCATCAAGGGCAAAAAGGAAACTAAACCCTAAAGGATCTTAACCTAATAAATAAAATCAGCTTAAAAGAAATAAATAAATATATAAATAAGAAAATATTAACCTTTGAGAAAATCGAATTTCTCACATATAGACCACCTTGGTTGAACTTGGAGGCAAGTACTCAAACAGAAGTACCGCTAAAAGCTCACAATAAAATCCCACGAACCAAAAGAAAATAGATCCTCGTTACACGAGTTGACTCTTACAAGGAGTAGGAATGAGGAAGAGAGAATGAGCAAATAAAGCCTTGGCATGCCCCTCAATTTATATGGAGAGGAAGGGACTTGGAATAGATCTTTGGAGGGATGTGGGATCCCTTAAAAAACGTCGCATGGGTCCCTTATGGGTCTTCCCGGCCCGTTCAACTTAATACACCTTGTATTAGTTCATATTCAGCCCATGCTTCTTTATAATTTGCTTCTAATTAATTTACCAACTATTAATAAGTTAATAAATTAATAAATTAATAAATTAATAAGCCAATTATTTATTTATATAATATTAATTCTAATTAATATAATCTCTCCTTTATTATTTCTCTTAACGGTTCACTAAGGATAACCCAAAAAGGACTCTAGTTTTGACAGCAGTCTTACCAATTAGTTATGAACTTGGACATTAAATCCAACAATACAAGGGTTAAATTTTCTCTAAAAATGCTAAAATAGTTTGGGATGAATTAAATGAAACTTATAATAAGGAAGATGGGTCTGTGATTTTTAACATGCATTATAAAATACATTCGTATACCCAAGCTGGTTCTTTGTCTAAATATTATCATAACTTGAATGCCTTGTGGAGGCAGTTTGACTCTTTAGTCAATCTACCGAATTGTACTTGTGAAGGTGTTGTTTCCCTTAAGAAGCATAATTAAATCTTAAGGTTGATGCAGTTTCTCATGGGGCTTGATGATGTATTTGCTCCTATTAGGAGTCAAATCTTGACCACTGAGCCATTACCAGATGTTAAGACTGATTTTGCCACTTTGTCTAGGGATGAGTCACACAAGATTAATAATATTCATAGTAATAACAACAAGAGTGGACCATCTACTTTTGCTACTAGACCTAATAAGTGGACTTCAAACAAGACTAATAATCAAAACAAGAAGTTTAATTGATTTGTCTTAGTTTGTAAGCATTGTAACAGAAATGGGCATACCATAGATAGGTGCTTTGAATTGGTTGGATATCCTCCAAATTTTAAAAGAAAAGATAATCAAAATGTTTCTAGTAATGCTGCTGTTGCAGGGAATAAAGTTGATCAAAAATCTAGATCTTCTGTCACTCATTCTTTCACAGATGATCAGTTCCAAAAAATGATTGCTCTTATAAGTGACAAATCTAGATCTGGTTGTGTAACTACAAATATTGCAGGTATGAATTATGTTTGAGTTTTTGTACTTTAAAGTTTTTCAGTCATAACATGGATATTAGCACTTACAGTATATATATTGGATAGATAATAGATTCTGGAGCAAGTCAACATATGACTTACTCCACAATACACATGTTTAACCCGGTAGATGTCACTAAGTTGAACATGACAGTAGGACACCCTAATGGAACTAAAGCTGTTGTTACACATATATGGTGCTATAAATTGTCAGAAACAATTACCTTGACTGATGTGTTAGTTGTGCCAGATTATCATGTTAGCCTATTATTTGTGCATAAGTTTTCTAAGGATAATAAGCTTAGAGTAAGTTTTGATGAGGATAAGTGTTGAGTATGTTTTGATGAGGATAAGTGTTTTATCCAGGATTCTGTTCAAAGGACCCTGTGGGGACTGGTAGTCAAAAATGTTAATATAAATAAGGATTAATTGCTTAAAAATGTACTATACTTGTCACTTTTTGTCATTGTATGTAAACAACTATTTTTTTTGCCATTGTGTCGTTCAACTTTTAAATTTGTGCTATTGTGTGTATTTTTTGACCATTTTATCCTTACTTTTCTCAAATTTTGAAGGGTAGAATGGTCATTTTACATGCAGAAATAGTCACAGAATACATACAATAGCACGAATTCAAAAGTTGAGCGACACAATGGCAAAAAAATAGTTGTCTACATACAATGACAAAAAGTGTCAAGTATAATACATTTTTAGGCAATTAACTCTATAAATAATGCCTAAAAACGTTATTTATATTTTTCGACTCCTCTACGTTTTGAAGATGACAAAATGTAAAAATATTCACGCTAAAAATAAATGTTTACATGTTATTAATCGTAAACTTCCATTTCGACATAAATCACTTAAGGTATGGATAAACAAATCATTAAACATGATTAGTGATCAAGAAAATAATGTTTTTTTCTTAACCTTCACATTTTTACAAAACTATATTTTTACAAAAATACACAAAATAGTTTTGTTAATAAAAATAATGTTTTAATTAAAAACATCAATTTTGAATTCAGTTTTCCCCCCAAAACAGAAAACAACATACCAGGATCAACCTTCCTCACCAAAAGACAAAAATCAAAGCGTCAGTCTAAGGGCGGCCCCCAGATATATCTGGGACCGCCAGGACCGCCACCAGATGGCGTTGGGATTTCCTGGCTATAAATACTGCACTATTTTCAGCAAAAAAAACACACCTCTTTGCACGAATTTTTTAATCATCTTTCTCTCTCTAAAAACATTCTTTCTCTCACTAAATATCTTAATCACTAACATTGTTTGATCTTGTTTCAAGTGATCAAATCTCATCTTCCACCTTCTTCCTTCTTCTATCAAGTGCAAGAGAAGAACACTCGTATTCGCCAAGAAATGAAGTGTTATAGATTAGTGATTTCTCTCCTCTTCTTCTAAGATCCAAATCTCTATTTTGATTATCGTGTGTGATTGTGTGAATCAAATTGTGTATAAATCCGATATTGTAGATCTTGTGATTGGGTAGTATTTGTAAAGTGGTAGATTGGTTCTAGCTAATATTAGGACTAGACATTTAGCTTAGTGTCGGAAAATAACGTAAGCAACGTGTAAACGGTTTTCTCCGCCTGAAGGGAGCTTGTTGACATAATGAAATCTCGTGTCGGATACTCGGGGAGTGGAGTAGGGCGAAGAAGAGCTTCGTAGCCGAAACACTATAAACCTTGGTGTCTTGGTTTGATCGTTCTTTCCCTTATCTCTTTATATTGTTTGTGTTTATCATATATTGCTTGTGTTGTTATTACAAGTGGATAGTTAGCTTGATTGGTTCATATTGTTGATTGATTAAGCATATACTCGAATCTAACAATTTTAGAAGTAAACTTTTAAAACGCTAATTAACCTGTAAAGTATTCAACCCCCCATTCTAGTTTCCACAATTGGTATCAAAAGCCGAGGTCCCTCAAAATTTTTAAAATATACTGTATTTTAAAGCTTGGATCGATCTATAGATTTTGACAAATATCTAGAAGGGCAATCCATGCAAAGACCATCACTCTTTGAAAGTGATAGTTTTATTTATTGGAAAAATAGATTCGAAGCATATGTTAAATAAAAAGATCTTGATCTTTGACATGTTATTACTAACAGTGATATTCAACCTATTGAACAAAATCTGAAATCCAAACTAGATGAGGTTATCCCTTTTGAAAAACAAAGTGATGATCTTAAAAAGAGGCTTGCGAAAAATAACAAAGCCAAAATGGTTATTTACAACGCTTTGCCAAGAAAAGAATATGAAAGAATATTCATGTGTAATACAGCAAAAGAAATTTGAAAAACTTTGTTAATCACAAGTCAAAGATAACAAGATTGACCTTTTGGTACAACAATATGAACAATTCGTCATTTCTGAAGACGAATCTATAGATGGTGCTTTTACTAGATTTAATACCATTATTACTAGTCTAAAAGCTCTTGATGAAGGTTATTCTAGCAAAAACTATGTTAGGAAGTTTCTTAGGGCTCTACATCCAAAATGGAGAGCAAAGGTCACGACGATTGAAGAGTCGAAAGACTTAACATCACTATCTCTTGATGAACTTATCGGAAACCTCAAAGTTCATGAAATGATCATCAAGAAAGATTTTGAAATAGCCAAAGCTAAAGGAGAAAGAAAAGCTCTTGCTTTAAAGGCTAAAAAGGAATCTAGTGATGAGGAGTGTTCGACTTCCAGAAGTGAAGACGAAGAGTACGCATGGCGGTTAGAGACTTCAAGAAGTTCTTCAAAAGAAGAGGTAGGTTCGTAAGACAACCCAGGAACAACAAAAAGACGTTTCAAAGAAGCCGAGACGACAAGAATTACAAAAGTGATAGAAAATGTTTTAGATGCGATGATCCAAATCATCTTATTGAAGAATGCCCAAAACCACCGAAAGATAAGAACCAAAAAGCTTTCATCGGAGGTTCTTGGAGTGATAGCGGTGAAGAAGATGATGACAAGGCCAAAGACGAAACGTGTCTCGCGGCTCAAGCATTAGATGAGATATGCCTTAGAGTCGACTTGGAACCCGATGAGTAGATTAAAGATAGTGGATGCTCTAAACACATGACGGGTAACCGAAAACTTTTCTCAACCTACAAGGCATACAGTGGAGGTAACATTACTTTTGGTAGTAATCTTCGCAGTAACATCATTGACAAAGGTACGATTTTTAATTACTCTCTCAATATAGATAATGTAGAACATGTAGATAACATAAATTTTAACTTGCTAAGTGTAGGTCAAATATGTGATAATAAAAGTAGAGTGACTTTCTCTGAATATGATAGTAAAATCACTAAGGACGGTAAGGTTATAGGTAGAGGTATTAGGAAGAAAGGCTTATACGTGATGAAATTAGGAAATAAGCCGAAAGACAAAATTTATCTTGCAACGATTGTTGAAAACTCCACGTTGATGAAAACTCCACGTTGATAGTGTATGAAAGAGACATAAAATAAGGACATTCACTCTGGTGGGTTATGAAAAAAGTTTATAAAATAATGAGAAGGTCCAAAAAATTGTAAATTATAGTAGACTTTTATTTGAAGCTTGTGTATCATAAAGAAGTCTAAGATATTAAACATTTTCAGATTATAATGCATTTGAATCTTATGTGATGTCTATAAAATTTGAAAAAGTTTATACATAATGAAGATAAATTTATAAAACAAAAAGGTTTATAATTTAATGTAATAACATAACTATAAACCTTTAAAAAGTTTATTATGATGGATGATGATCAATTAGTGATGGCTAGCAATTTATATTATAGATTATTTCTTTATTTGATCGGATTGTAATTCAAATTTCAAAACTTTAGTTTTTGATGCGAGTCAAATCCATCTCAATTTTTTCATCTTTTTGGATCTAAATCAATCGTTTTTCCAATTATTGATCTATGTTTGTTTAGGTGGTTGTGTCTAAATCAATCGTTTCAAGGTTTTTCTCCTGTCCCAAACCCTAATTGGGATTTCCAAGCCTAATTTTTCGCATCGATTTTTGATCCTTTTTTAACTCTTTTTCTTTAATACCATATTTGTTTAAAACCCTAATCTTTCTGTTACGAGTTTTGCTTTTATAACTCCCGTCTGTTTGTTTTGATCTGCTATGGGATGTATCGATCATATGGAAGTATGAGGTTAGCTACAACTCTTCTTCATCTTTTTTTTGTCACGAAAATTTTTTGGATAAGTTTCTGCTAAGGGATATGGACGGTATTTAAACACATATGAACTGTGTTGATGCTGTTTATTCCTGCTAGGAGGTCCAAAGTGGGTAAAAGTTTGGCTTTGTTTGCTTCTTTGAGAGATCTTTGTTGCGTTGGATCGTTTGGTGTTAAAATATTTGTCACTATTTGGGGGTTGGGCGCATTTAAAGTTCATGCTAATATTGCGGAGATTTCAAAGACCTTCGTTGAAAAAAATAATGGCCATAGTTACATAATAAGGGTGATCAGAGTGTCTAAGGATTTTTCTAAGGAGAGGTGGGGAGGAGAATGTGAACTCTTAAATCTTGTGCACATGTCGTTAAGTTGGACCTCTTAGGTTTAATCAGATGGTGGGGATTCATCGCGGCGATTGTGCGTTGATGAAACGTTATGATATTAAGACAGATTATTCATTTAGCTTTGTTGGGTAAACGTCTAGGCTTTACTTCTTTAATCAAATTTGATCAGTGGTGTTAAGCTAATGAATGGTTTTTGTGTTTAATGTCAAATTAAATTATATGGGAGGTTTTTTGGGTGATGATTGTATTCACTTCAGAAAGGTGCAAAAGAGGACGTTTGGGTCAATGGGGTGGGGCATTGGTTCATGCTTTGCTAGTTACTTCAAGCTCCAGATTCTTTCTTCGTTGATGAAAGAGTTACGTGGATTGATTGATCGAGGTATTACCACTTAATGTATGGTCAAAAACCCTTCTATCGTATTATTCTAAGTGGGGGGAATTGCTGGATTTTGATGAAACTGGAAGATGGTTACCTTCATAGTAGAAGAGTTTGTATCAAAACGACTTTAGTTGAGAATATTTATGAATCGTTTAAAGTCATTATCCAAGGTAAAACATTTTGGATACGGGCTAAAGAAGTTTCTAGTTGGATGCCTGATTTTGAAGAAGACTTTGATCTCAAGATATGTAAGATCAGTGGGGGGGGGATGGAGCGAGATGAGTTAAGCGAAGGTTCATTTTGATGAAAATGGAGGATTGCGTAATTACTCCAATGTGGGAAGGAGAGATGTGATCCATTAATAGAGGTGGCCGAACACAATCTTTGAGAGTAAGAGTCAAGACTTTTGTTGGAGAGGTGAAGAAGTAAGGTTGTAATAGATATACAAGATGAAAACTTCGATCGGAAGAACCTTTTCAATATCTATGATTTACTTGATGTAGAAAAATGAATGCTTACTGTAACATGCTCCTAATCCTGATTGACTACCTTGAAATACCCCCCGAGCTTTTACTCCAAGAAACGGATGTGGATGCTCAAAAAAGGCTTCAAAAGTGTTGGATTTGGAGGTCGTAACTTGGGTCATAAGGTTCAAGGAATGGAGCAGGACTATTTCAGTATACGAAGAATTAAATCTCACCTCGTAACAGCTATAAGAGAATGATATGGAAAGATCTACGTTGCTCATATATGCACTTATAAAACTAAATCGTGACATTCACGTTCTGGAGGTAATCGCTATCTTTCACTCATAGAGGAATTATATTAAAGTTGGGGATCGGGACAAAACAATGGGTTACAATATGGAGAGTTGCAATAACCAGAATTGCGCGACATCATTAATTCTAAGGAGCGGGAATGATGGTAACCGAGGAATTTTTGTCTTTGAACATTCAGAGCCTTGCTCCAAAGGCTAAAAAGGATTGGGTCCGGAGTTATCGTGAAAAAACAAGGTGAATGTTGTTTCTTACAAGAAACGAAAATGAGGATATTTGCTTTTCATATCAAACTATGTTGGGAACTTTGTGATTCGAATTATGTTCATAGTCCGTCAGTGGATTTCGGGAGGTATTCTTTGTATTTTGGGATCCTAGTGTGTTTTCGGAAGCTCAGCTTCTCAACAGATCTCAGTTTACTTTTTGATTATTAAGGGACATGGGCGCCTAATGGTAAGAAGTTAATCATTATTTTTGTATATGCTCCTCAAGAGTTACGTGAAAAGAAGATGCTATGGGACTACTTGATTCTAGTTCTTAAAAGCTGGAATGACGATGTAATCATAATGGGTGATTTTAATAAAGTGCGTACGCAAGATGAAAGACACGGGTCTATTTTTAATGCTCATGGTGCTGATGCTTTCAACCTGTTTATTTCATCCGCTAGATTAGATGAGTACCCTTGGACGTTGCATAATTCACATGGTGTCATAAATCAGGATCGAAGATGAGCAAACTCGACCGCTTCCTTATTTCTGAAGGTTTACTAAATTCATGTCCTAACATTTCATCTATTACTTTTGAGACTATTATTTTATCGATCATGGACCTTTTTTTAATCCGTGAGGGTCCCATCATGATTATGGACTTCTCCGTTTTGTTTTTTCCATATTACTTGGTTGGAATTGAATGTTCGATACTTTTGTAAAACAAACATGGAATGGTGCTCATGTGACCGATTCGAATGCCATGTCAATGTTTATGAAAAAAATGAAAAGTTGTCCAAAGAAAACTCAGAAAGTCATAAGCAATGCTTACAAGAAGAGTTGTCCAAAATTGATTTGCTACTGGACAAGGGGGTAGGGCAGCTCGACTCTCTTATTTCTAAACGCGATGGAGATCCTTAATCAATTTCAGGACTTTGTCAAATTAGAACTGATGGAGTCTGGCTCAAAAGCGAAGATCTAAATGGGCGATAGAAGGATGACGAAAATTCGAGTATTATCGATGGGGTACTATATAAAAAACGAATAACAACTTGCAATTCATGGTATTCTTGGTGGAAGGTAGAAGGATCGAATCTCCTTTCTAGTAAAGTGAGTTTTCTCTCTTAATTTTGCAGTGTTTTAATAAGCCTCTGGATTATCGTCTTCATCGTCGACTTTGGACTTCCTCGAATAGAAATTGAGCCTACAAGACAACACAATGAGGTTTTTGGAAATTTAAGGTTACCGTTAGGAGATTTCAAGAAAGCGGTTTGGGATTGTGGGGTTGATAAATAGCGATGGGACTGATGGTTTTACAGTTGGCTTATATCCGTCGGATATTGGATTTTTTGGGAAAAATGACGTAGTAGAGGCGGTGTTATACCTTAGTGCAATAATGGGCATTCCTATAAGGTAGCAACTCATCGTCTTTTATCACTCTTTTTGCCCATGGACTAAAGAGCTAAACATGATGAAAGATTGTCAAGACATATCACTTTAAATGTGATAGGGGGTTTTTATACAGATTATTTCAAGGATTTTGGCAACGTTTGGTGGTGTTTTGGAAGAGCTTAGGTATTTGATGTTCAATCAGCTTTTGTGGTGATAACGACAGATTCTAGTTGGTCCAATTCATTTTAAATGAGTTATTTCAATTGTGTAAGATGAAAAAGAGGGGGGGGACCCATACGCTGATATTTAAAGGTAGACTTCGAAAATGCATATGATTCGGTCTGTTGGGATTCTTGGATGACGTTTAAAAAGGTTCGGATTTATGGTGAGAATGTAGTGAGGTGGTCCAAATAATTGCTTAACTCTTTATCCAAAGGTTCGATTTGTTGTGATTTGTAGTCATAATAGGAATTTCAGTTCAATAAAGGCCTAAAGCTCAAGGTGATCATCCGATCTCGCCGTTCTTGTTTCTTTTGATTCATGGAGAGTCTTACATATCTCGATGCTAAGAGTGGTGAACGCAGGCTTATTTAGAGGTACTTTCAGTTGGTTCTTCTTTTCTGCAAAGTTTCTTCATTGTTCTATGCGTGATGACATGGTTTCATGGGTCCATTGGAGCGAAACTAATATTGATACTATTCTTCGTGTGTTGTCTGTTTTTATCACGCTTCGTTGGTGTTACGGATAAAAGATGCTCAAAGTAAACGCTCATTGGATTTGGTTTTCTATGCGGACAAGGTGGATCAGGCAGCAAAGAATAATTGGATGTGCAATTCTTCGAATGATGCTTTTGCTCGTATTTAGGTTCAAAGTTAGTTGCCTTTATGTCTCGGATTCAATAGTGGAGCCGAGATGTCAATAATATTTTAACTCGTTATCTAAATGGATTTGATGTCTTATCTTTCAGGGATGGCTAACTCTTCTGAAATCTGCTCCTCCTAGGTTCGTTGCCAGATATACCTATGTCTCTTATTTTAAGTGTCCAGCGAGGTTCTCTTCTCAATATGAAGATCAATTTGATGTCATTTTCTTTTTTGGTATCGTGCTAACGGAACAGAAGCAATATGGGTTTAAAGTGATTCAAGTTTTGGCTTCTAAGAAAAGGAAGGTCTTAGAAGTAATAATTTCGAGTTTCTACGCTCTTAATAGAGGCTTAAACTTTTATTCAAAGGGGTTTTGGGCGTTTTTGCACACAGTACACAATCAGCTTTTATGGACCAAATTATTAAAGGATTCATAGAGAGGAGAAAAGATTGTGTAAACATGTTTCGAGCACCATCCGGCCTTATTGGTTGGTTATGTCATAGGTAGGTTAACTTATAAGAGAGGCAGGGGACTGATTTAATGGATTCATGCACAGAAAGTTATGGGCAACGGGGTAGACATTCAGGTTCTGGGAGGCAAATGGGGGGCGACAAACACTTTCACAATCTTGTACATTTCCTAGAAGTATGCATTGGTAGACTCAAAAGAAATTATTTCAGTGCCGTTGAAGTTACTCATGATAGATCTTCTGTGTCGTTTCGTAGAGCTCCATGAGCAGGAGACTGAAAGCTACAATATATTCAGTCGGAAGATTATGGAGGGAATTACTCTTTTCGGATTCGATTGATAGAGATGGAGATGGTCTTTTAGAAGTGTTGTGGTCGAGTTTACATAGTCGCTTCTGGTTTGGATATCTCCTGGAAGCATAACTCGTTAGATCCAGTGGTCTCTTCCATACGCGTTGGACTAAAAGGCGCGGCCTATTTAAGTCAATATTCACGGCTTGGAAGTTAGTTGGATATCTTACCTACTCGGTTGAACATCTCTAAAAAGAGGCTATTGGATATTGAGTCGACTCTTTGTCCTTTATGCGAAAAGAATGTGGAAAAATATCTAGCATATTTTATTGACTTGCCTATATCTAGAGAGATATTTCGCAAGGTTTTGCTTTGGTGGAGATTGATGTCGTGTTCGTTTTTCTCTATCTATGATGAAGGGTTAGAATGGTTGTTGGTATCCGTCTTCAGTTTCTTAAACATTAAGAGTTGTTCGAAGGCGTTTGTTATGTCTTGTGGTGGTACGCATTGGAATTTCCGTAACAATGAGCATTTTTGCTATCGGATTGTCTTTCGAAGGCGCTTATATTTGAGGAGGTAGTCACCCGATCCTTCATTTGGTGTAATCATAGATGTAAAAAGTCTTTTAGTTGGGTAGATTGGCTTAAAAATCCGCATCTTGTTACTTTGTAATTTCTAGCTTCTTGCTAGTCTTTTTGTTTCAATAAAATCCGCCGTTCAAATTTTTTTTTTCAAAATATGCGGTATTTGCGAGGATATCAGTATTGGATAACAAATACTACATTAAAAACAAACTTCAGATATAACACTTTTGACTGAGCAATGAATTATTAATTACTCCCTCCGTCCCATATTAAGTGTCCATTTTTGACTTTTTAAAGTCTTTTTTCTTCAACTTTGACCTTAATTATTTCTTTTTATGTTATATGATACTCAATGCAAAATATATGAATGGATAGAGTTTCGAATGTATTTTTAATTGGTATAATTTTCAGTAAGCATTATATAACATAAAGAAAAATATTTACGGTCAAAGTTTATGAAAAAAAAATTCAAAAAGTCAAAAATGGACACTTAATATTGGACGAAGGGAGTATTTTCTTTTCATATTTATCTAAGTTTGTAGAAAAGAAATGTGCTTAATTTGCATAGTAGCATTTCGAAAATTCAGGTTTTCAGATAAGGACAAGTTTAAGCTTCATTTTAAAGGGTCAAGATTAATTTTTACTTTGATTTAACGCTTTTTTATCAGTGCTAAGTGAACAATAATAAGTATAATCTCTCTTCACAAAAGGACTTAACATAAACAATACCACAAATTCATAAAATAACAATGTTCGTTAAATTCAGCCCGAACATCTTTTTCTTAACATCATTCGATACTTGGATTTAGTTGAAACTGTCGGTGCGGAATTTTGTTGACCCAATTATGATACGGTCTTGTCAAATGTAGACCACATCCTACCAACTTTAATCGTTACTTTTGTATTATATATCATTTTAAATAAGTATACCTTTTTTTTTCTTTTGGACCACCGACATTGGGCATGCTAATCTTATTCTTAAACCTTGCTACCATTTCTAAATTGTGCTGTATGATTTTTGTTGTTATACCCCAAATCTGTGTTAACTGGAATTGTGTTTAAAGTTTATATTTCCATCTGCTAGAACAGTGAAAAAGTTAGAAAGTTGGAATATCATAAAGATAAATGATTTGTATATCTACTACATAAACCTAAATATGTACCTAAAGACTTGATTGGTGTATTTCAAAAAGTGATTGGTGAAAAAATATGAGAGAGAATGAATGTAATACACTTGGCATGAAATGAATGGACAGTGCCATCTTTAGGGGAGTGCGAGAGGTGTCATCGCACAGAGCCACCGCTAGACAAGGGCCACCAAATTTCATTCCCTTCTATTATATATATATATATATATATATATATATATATATATATATATATAACAAGATGAGTCGAGTTTAGTTAGTTTATACACTATTGATACATATGTATTTTTTTATGTGTTTAAGGGTCTTTTTTTAATGATGGCACGGGGTAACCGAAATCAATAAGACGGCCCTGTGAATGGATTAAGTTTAATTTTAGGTTTTTTATGTAGACATAAATATCAATGCTGGACCGTGGTCATTACTTTGAATGGTACTTCTTTGATGTTATACTTTATAAAAGTAGGGCTGACAATTCAATGTAGTTTTGCGTCACTTTGACCATGTTAATTTGTACTCTATCGTGTCAAAAGTTGCCATACATACGAAAATATATATGTTATTTTAATTTTAATAAGGTCTATTATGACTGTTTGGCTTCTTACGCTTTCGGTTGGATGTAAATGGACTGGACCCCTGCAAGGGCTAATTTCTCAAAATTTAATGGTTGAACATTCATCATTTCATAGACACTCGACGAGTCATAATAAGGGTGCGCTTGGTTTAAATAAAGCAATAAAAATAGAAAAGTCAAAAGGTATACAAAAGAATATAATGAATTATTTCATTGCATTGATGTTCCTTGGTTGGTTTACAATGAACCATTAAAGACACAAACATACTAGATTTTGTAAATATTTCTTGTTAAAAAAATTAACATGAATTTATTATCATTTTTAATTTAATACATGTATTAATTCTGTGATGTAGATATTTTTTGAATTAGTGCATATGATCATATAAAAGGTATCGTAAAACTGGTAAACATTAAAGGTACAAACAAAATTAATTTATAAATATGTATAAGATCTAGTAAACATATTTTGTGAAAATACATATATATAAACTTATCTAAAGGATACTCAAAATATTAACATCCTGAAACAAATTTTCAATAACTTTAGAGCACAGGGAGTCGTGGTGCCAAACTGTTGGTGTCAAACTTCAAAAGTGATGCCACGTCAGCAAAATGGAGTTTGGCATCAGAAATGCCATGGCACCAGAATTCAGTGGGAGTGGTTTGGCATCAGAATTCTGATGCCATATTATTTTTTTATTATTATTTTTAAATTTTTTTCATATTTATTTAAAATACACTTATTTATAAAACTAAAAATAAAATTCATTGAAATTAAAAACATTACATTAAAAAACACAATACATAAAAAAAAACATAAAATTAAAAGACATAAAATTAAAAGACATAAAATGAAAATGCATAGAATTAAAAATCATAAATTTGGCGGCGCCGACTAGTTTGGAGGTGGTGGATATGCCGCTCGGATTCTTGCCTTTTGGGCGTTGATGATAGCGGCGTCGGCCGCATCCATCCCGCGTGTGTCGATTTGTAGCACACGCATGTCCTCCGCAATCCTTTGAGATTGGATCAACCGCCTTCGGTCTTCACTCTCTCTCTCGAGCACGGTCATTTTGGCTTTGCGGTCTAACTCGTATTGTTCCGCCATGAATTCTTGATACGCGGCCGGGTTTGAACCGGAGCTAGCGGTCGAGTTAGAACCCGTACGTTGACTTTTAGCAAGTCGTTGCAAACCGGGTGGTCGAGGCAAATCATCATCTCCAAAATGCTCCGGTTCCTCGTCGGTGCCCAAAAGACGATTTCTTCTTTGCAAAGTCGAATCGGGGTTTGTCCACTTGTGTTTGCCTTTCAAAAAAAGCCAAGCACTCCGGTGCTTAAACTCACCCCCCACGGTTGCATCATACAACGTGTGCACCCTCGACATATGATCATCATCATTCTCCCCACTATGAACCGCGGTTTCTTGCACCAATTGATTAAACTTGAGAACCGAGGCATTCATTGGAGTCCACTTACCCGTCAACATGTTCTTGGTACGCTCCGTGAAGCCTTTTTTCTTCGCTTCCGTATTGTACACATTTTGGATTTTGTACCAAAAAGTATCTCGCTTTTGATCACACCCGGTTTTTGGATCCTCGGAAACTTGAATGAAACATTCCGCCAAAAGCAACTCCTCATCTTGAGTCCACGCATTACGAATTCTTTTTTGTTTCTCAAGTGGCGGTTCTTTTTCTTTGTTTTTTTTTGCCTTCGACTTCAAACGAACGCCGCGGCTAGGCTTCGACGTCGGGGTCGGAACCGGCTCGTCTTCATCTTCGGTATCTTCGACTTCAAGGTGGTGCGATTGTTGCTCGGAATGTGGTTGGGAAGTGGTGAATTGGTTTGGTAATTGTTGTGGTTGTTGTTGGTGCATTTGTTGCATTTTAAATTGTTGAAACATCAACAATTCTTCTTGGTTAGTAAATTGAGGTTGGTAATTTGGATTGGGATAGTAAGGCATTTGGTTGAATGCCGGTTGAGTGGAGGAGCCCGGATTCGAAGACGACCCCGGAATTTGGTTGGTTGGGTCGTTAAGCATACCGGAAATCCAATTTGGTAGGTTGGGGTTGGGATTGGGATTCATTTTTTTTTTTGAGTGAAAAAAATAGAGAAGTAGAGAAATGTGAAGTAGAAGATGTATTGAAAGTGTGTGTGAAGTATGAAATAAAAAAGGGGTATTTATAGGATTTTTAAAGGGGTAAAATTGTGATTTTGAGGGTATTATTTTGAAAATCCGCTCCCCCTAACGGATAGTTTAAAAAAAATTGAGTTTGGCGTGGGCTGTTAGCCACGGCGCGAAGACCCTTGGCGCGAGCCATGGTGTCGTGCGTCGTTGGCCATTTTGGCGCCATGGCTTGGCACCAAGCCAACAGCCATGGACTCCCTCCCCTCTTAGAAATCTGACGTTCAAAATCATTATATGTAAATGTGATTATCATAATATAAAAAGTGGTGAAGTGGGTGTTAGTCCATGATTAGTCAAAGTCAATTATATATGATTAGTCAAAGTTATTTATGTCATTCAAAGTTATTTATGTCAGTAAAATTAATGGTCATTATGTATTGGGCTCAAGCCCGTATTCTAGAATAGTCTGTACACTCTTATATATTGTATCAATTGTTTTGAGGAATACAAGAATCAAATTATATCTCTAAACCCTTTCTTACATGGTATCAGCCATTAAGATCCTAAACCCTAATCACGTATCTTCCGCTCAAAAACACTAACCTTCTTCACAAAATAGTTGTCCTCCGGTCATCGACAACTCGTCGATGATTCGGAGGGATCCCTGTCAAACCCATTCTTACATGGGATTTGAAACGAAAGCTAAGGGAAGGAGTGATGGGAAAGCTAAAGAGAATATTTTGTGTTCTGTCATTGGTGGTTTTGGTGTTGACTCTGCAATTTTATCATTATAGTTATTTAATTATTTTTTTATGTCGAATCCAGGGTATTAATTCCCGAGACGACTTTTGTTGGTGTCGAATCTAGGGTATCAAATCCCGAGACGACTTTTGTTGGTGTCGAATCTAGGGTATAAGTCCCGAGACGACTTTTGTCGAATCTAGGGTATCAAGTCCCGAGACGACTTTTGTCGAATCTAAGGTTTAAGTCCCAAGACGACTTTTGGTTTTCGGCAAATAGATACAGGTTGAGTCTGCCATCTTTGACAGATAGATATACATTGAGTCTGCCGTGTTAAGCAGATAGATACATGTTGAGTCTGCCATATTCGACAGATAGATATACCTTGAGTCTGCATGAATAATTTTTATTTCTTAGTTTTTTTTTCTCCTGTCCGAGCTTTCGCGATTTCACCGCTCGAACTGCGGGGGAGGGTTAGAGAATAAATATGGCCCAAGCCCGGCTTGTGAGTTGGGTCCATTAGGGTTTGATATCTTGTACTCTATATATTTGGTTGATCAATAATATTATACCAAACGGGTTTTATCATTGTCTTACAAATCTTTCATTACCATTAATTACTAGACGCACACTTAATTACAACATAAGAGTACATTGGCTAAAAAAACTTCTTTTCAATGGGTTGCTTATGATTGTAAGAAAGAAAATACAATAACATGAGAACAAGTCGCTTAATAACTTAACAAAAATTCTAATTCCTCCTAAAAAAATGTCCTACAAATCCTCCTACACACAGGATCCTGACACATGACGGAACTGACGGTTTAGATTTGGAGAGAGAATAAGTGAAAAAAAATATAAATTAGAACGCCAACTAGCTAATACAATATTTATTCTAAATAGTCATCGCATGTGTCAATAATTAGAGGTAAATCTTTTTTTTTCTTTTTTCTTTTTTTGTCATCTGTAAAGTTCTTAATACGTAATAGTTCTTTAGTGATTCATGAAGGGATAAATAATTAGCATCTTGAGAAGCTTTGTATATTATGAACTTTGTGAAAAATAATAACTTCAATAAGCCTCTTTAGAATTTATTCAATCAACCCCCTAGTTTTATCTAAAAATTTCAACTGTTGATCTACCTGAAATTATAAGAAAATCAAGTTTTTGCCTAGACATGTTGAAAGTTTCAACGTTGTATTTAATTGATCGTAGACTTTTTTTATATATTATTAAGCGTTTATCATGACTTCATTAAAAAATACATCAAATTCGTCACTGCATAGATCATCCCTCAATTTCTTCATAATTAAAAATTTCATAGATGCTTGTCATGATAAAACATGACATTTATAATTCTTTGTTTCTTCTATGTTGAAAGAGTTTACTAAACTCTTCTTGCATACTCAACTAAAGATCTATCGCCCCAATGAATCGTCTCTTACACTCACTTTGACCCGAAACATTATAGGCTTGACCACAGTTAGATTATTGCGATTTCATGGCCGATATAATGAATAAAATGTGAAAAAGGACAACATGCAATTTATTGCAAGACTTGTAACCAACTTTAAAATTATTCAACCACAGGTAAATTACAACAATACTAGTAATTAAAGGTATTTAGAATTCTAAGGTATTTTGCATGAACCCGGTTCAGCTCTATGGTAAAGATAACCTTCGTAAAATGAGCAATATGAACCCTCTATGTACATGTATTGAAGTAAACATGAATATTCTAAGCTGATAGAGTTCCTTTTAACTCTAACGACCAGGAATGTATCCGCGCGTTGCGGCGGGGTTTATTTGTATATGCACGTTGTTATTGAGTTAGCATACATTATATTGAATTGTCTTGGGCATAATATTGTTAGTAGCCATGATATATCAGGTACATTGCCTAAGTTCAGCACACATATCATGTATATTTCCTGGGCTGGTGTTGTTTACAAAAGACATGATGATACTACCTACGCTGCTATTGTTTACATAAGATACATTGCCTAAGTTTTCGACGGCAAGATGCAAAGACAGTAGGGAATGTTATATCATGCTCAAAAGATTGCTACTTACCTAGGCTGCTACTGTTTACATAAGACAGAACCGTACACAAACCTTGAATGGGGTCGTTTTCTACATGATCGAAGGTAACACTGACGGAGTAACTGTCTCCACCATAGTCACAGGGATCGCCAAACCCTTAGCGAATTTCGATCTGGTATGAGCGATCCCATTCGCGGTACGGTTGCGATCCGGATCGCCAGGGATCGCGAACCAAAACCCAGAAATTGTCGTTCCCAATCGCACCCAACTGTCGTTCCCAATCGTACCGGATCGCGATCCAACACTTTGCAAATTGGCGATTTATAGGCCTCGAAAAAGCGTTTGATTACTATGTATTACAAAGTGTGTAAATGGGAAAAGGAACTTCAGCCGCGATCTACGTTTCGGATTTGAACTTCGTGTTTTGATTTTCCGATGGAGTGCTTTGAAAGAGGGAAAAGGAATGCACGGCTGAAAGAAAGAGATGTAGTTACTACCCTAATAAATACATAAATG
>BQNB010016838.1:0-38299 GCA_026074375.1 Tanacetum coccineum | reverse complement strand
TCTTGAAAACCTCCTTGTTAACGCTGCTGCTATCACTTTTTGTGTAGCATTATAACCTACGTTAGAAAACTTTTGCTTCAGTTTCGTCTTGTTTTACCAGGTAAAATGCTTCTTTCAGTGGTTATTTACTCTGGTGTTTTAGTTTTTGTTACCTCCAAGGGGTTTTTGTTTCGGCTCATATAACCGGCTTATGACTTATTTGCTTTATGTGGTTTTCTTCAAACTTTTCGGCTTATATAAGTTTACTGTGACATGAAAAACTTATATAAAGATATATAAGCCACAAAAAGTCAAATAAGCCGTAAGCTGTCTATATAATCCGAAACAAACTAATTTTTGCATGATTCAGGTAGTTATATCAAGTAGAAAATTTGTTAGTTCGTTTTTGTTAGGATCTGTTTTCTTATAATCTACTACTAGTATGAGGTTTGAAAAAGTCAACTCCATTATCTGTTATATTAAAAGATTGAGCCCTTAAATTTATTAAGGATGTATCATTAAAGGCTCATTTGCTACTTTCATGTATCCATTAAATTCCAATGGTTCAGTTTCCAAGTCTTAATGGTTTTCATCTTTTCAATTACTTATCAATGATAATACTATGTCCTTTCATTTGTAGTCAATTAATGTCCATATTGCTAACCTAAGACATTGAAATATATAAATAACTCATCAACCCCACAACCAAACTCCCACCACCACCCAACCAAATCCATAACACGAAAGAAAGATACATCCCATATCTTGAACCGAAACTGAATGTGTGCATCCTTTTTGGTCAAAAGCTTCAAAATGAAACGAAAAAAGGGATTAAAAGAGAAATAACATAAATTAACAAGAACCAACCAATACTTACCCCAACTTGATCTAATGACACAACTAAAACACAAAAACTCCACTATTTTATCCCAAACTACTCACTATCAACAACCAAAACTGACACATGCAATCCCATCAAAATAACTAAAACCACAGAGACAAATAATTCAAAGATCTCGGATTTGATAAACTCGGGCATAAATCTTTAAAGACCCTATGAGTTTAAACAAATTTCTTCATGGATCTATAAGAAGATGACTTTCTTTTTCAATATGAAAAAGTATAAAGAAAGAATATAAAAATTATGCTATATCTTCTATCTTTGTTTCGATCAAAGAAAACAAAAAATGGAAGACAAATACAATCACCTACCTGACACCTTTCACAAGATCTTAAAACTGAAAAAAAATATGTGATTCTTCATTCGTGAGAGGTTTGTATGTTGTCTTACGTGCGGCTTCATGAATGGCAGGTCCAACGAGGATGAGAGTTTCCCTTTATGTAATCTTCTTTGAGTTGATCAACAACCTTCTTTTGTTAAAACAAAAGCAGCCAGACAATTAGGTTCATTCAAAACCAAAAAAATGTGACAGAAAGGTTTTTTTGTAGCCGTACAATTCGTTTGTTATTGCCATCACTCATTGTGTTTTGGTTAACGAGATATAAGGTTGAGATGATTAAGATACGAGTTTTTTATAAAGTGACAAGGATAAGTATGATCTATGAAATGGAAGAGATTTGTTTGGTGATTGAGAGAGAAAGGATAGTGGGGGCGGTTGTGATTGAGAAAGTATATAGTGGGGGCGGTTCTATGAGAGTGATTAGGGCATGGATTATGTGAGAATATTAGTGTACCGACAGTTTTTTACATTTTTACATAAATTGGACATTCAATTATCCAAATATTGCAATTGGGCTTATTTGTTTTGTGGGTAAGTATGCAACTATTTTTTTTGTGTGTAATCTTACACACGTTCACCAATACTTGCATTATTACTATCAAAAATGATGATCCAAATATTGTACATGTTAAATAAGCTAATTAAGGACTGTATATTATTTTGATTTTTGACCAACAATATCAAACATTTTCTTTTAGCAGTGTCATCTTTTTATCAAATTCTTTCTAACATATTACTTACTTGCAACATTTCACAAATACACTTACGTCGAGAGTCGTGCGTAGATCATGAGGTACGTTTAGAATTGGGTTGGCCAAGGCCCACCCTAATGTCCCATGAGTTACTACATATTACTAGTACACATTTTGTTGCTTTAAATTGTTACATTAACACAATAACACATATCTGGGCCTACCTAAAATTTCAAAAACTTAAAAGCCTTGGAGGCCCATACATGTATAATCTAATATTTAACACATTTATTATAATTTTTAATTCATTCAAACACATAAAGTTTTTTATACTGGCTAATGTTTTTTTAACGGAGGGTCTTAATTGGTTAACAAATGCAAATTACAAAAATTTCCTTAATTATTTTGAAAAGTGAATCTTGGTTGGTTAATGTATAACGAGGTTTGTCACTCGAGCGTGCGAGACTATTTTTGCAACGGACCGATAACGTCGAGTGTTATTTTTCAGCCATTGTGACTTTTCTTGCAACGAACCGATAACCCTAAAGACTATTTCCGTTAACATTTTAAAATATATATTAAACTTCAGCATTTTTTATAAAATCGTACGCATGTCAGAACCACTGCAATATTGGGCTCGTTTTGTTCGCAATTCGACGATCTTTTCAGCGATATTTTTTCCGAATGAATCGATAGATATGCGCTCCATAATTGACAAATAAAGTTTGTTTTATAGAAACGTCGTAAATAGGTCAAAGTTGAGGGTGCGTTTTGAAAATTGGGTTTTAAAAAAATATATTCTCCACCTTGGTAGTATCGAACGTAACAGTGTTTTGTGAATTTGCAACGAACCGATAAACTAAAAAACTATTTCCGTAAATATTTTGAATATATGTATGTTAAAATTCAACATTTTTTATAAAATCGCAGTTCGACGATCTTCTCAGCGACATTTTTTTCTCTCGAATAAATTGATAGAAATGCGCTCCAAATTTGATAAATAAAGTTTGTTATATAAAAAAGTCGTTGATAAATTAAAGTTCAAGGTCGGGTTTGTAACGTCTAACATACTTCAGGTTTTGGAAATTGTTTTTCTAAATATATATATTAAACTTAAACATTTTTTATAAAATCGTACGCATATCAAAAGCATGGTAATATTGGGCGTGTTTCGTTCACAATTCGAAGAGCTTTTCAGTGACATTTTTTTCTGAATGAATCGATAAATATGCGCTCCATATTTGATAAATAAAGTTTGTTATATAAAGAAAATCGTAAATAGGTTAGATTTGAGGGCGCGGTTTGAAAATTGGTTTTTTTAAATATATATATATATATTATTAAACTTCAACATTTTTAATATAATCGTACGCATGTCAGAAGCCTTGCAATATTGGGCTCGTTTTGTTCGTAATTCGACGATCTTTTTAGTGGCGTTTTTTTTTTCCGAATGAATCAAGGGATATGCCCTCCGTATTTGGTAAATAAAGTTTGTTAGATAAAAAAGTCATCAATAGGTTAAAATTCAGAATGTGTTTTGAAAATATTAAAAGAAAATAAAAATTTACGTCGAGAGTCGTGCGTAGATGAATATTTTATTCCCCATGTTGCTACAGTTTCCTAATGTTTTATATAAGTTACTATTATATAATATAGTAAAGTAACAGTGCAGTGCAGTAGTGATATTGTGAAACCACAAGAGACTAAACTCCAATTTCTCTCTTTACATTCATATAATGCAAACCAACAGGTATATAATGTCAATAATAAAAAATTGGGAATATCTCAAAATACCATTTGAAAAGATAGACGTAGCCACCGAAAAATTCAAAACTCGCATCGGAGGAGGTGGATATGGTGTGGTATACAAAGGAGTACTCTCAATCGATGGAAAAGATACCGCGGTTGCTGTAAAGAGGTTGAATGAGCAGTTCGGACAAGGCTTAAAGGAGTTTTTGACAGAGATTCGGTTGCTCTTTGGTCAAGAACATCCAAACCTCATGTCTCTTCTCGGTTATTGTGACGACGAAAATGAAAATATTATTGTCTATGAATATGCAGCGCCTCGAAGTCTGGATAGATATATTAGGCATAACAATCGTGATAAGAGTTCTATTACTCTCACGTGGTTAGAAAGACTCAAAATTTGTGCGGATGTAGCTCGTGGTTTGGATCACCTGCATAACCATCTTGGAGGGCATCGAATGATTATTCACATGGATATAAAAAGTTCAAACATTTTGATAGATGAAAACTGGGTTGCTAAAATGTCTGACCTTGGATTGTCCAAGTTAGGTGTAACGGGTCTTGGTATGAGTGACATTGTTACAAATGGATGTGGGACACACGGGTATATTGAACCAGAATACCACACTTCAGCAGTCGTAACCAAAAAATCTGACGTCTATACTTTTGGCATCGTGCTATTCGAAGTTTTGTGTGGAAGGTTGTGCATCATAGAACCTGATAATGGCTTCATCCTCTCCGGAGAATCAGTCAAAGAGTACTATAACAAGGGCGACGTGATCAAGATTATTGATCCTAGTTTAAGGGAACATATGGGCTCGTACTCCATGACCAAATTCTCCGAAATTGCATACAGATGTTTGCACGATGATCGAGAACAACGACCTGCCCTGGATATTGTCGCGAAAGAGCTTGAAGAAACGCTAAATGTCCATGTAATATTTATACTTGATTCAATTTATTAATGCAAGTAGAGTACATACACTAACATTTAAACTAGTATTTTTCATAGGTAAAAGAATCCGAGGACTCTGATGAGTATTGGGAGACAAAACTACCAAGAGACTGGGAAGTATTAATCAACATGTTCAATATTCCTAGTGATACCTGTTCTAGTAAAAAGAAACTCGTCTTGCATCTTCGAGAAGGACTTCATTTTGACAAAGACAAACAGGTAAAACTCTTGTATATAAACTGCGTTTTTCTATCATTATCCAAGTATAGAGTTCTTTTCAGCTTTTACGGTATTCTATCAATGGAAAATGCATACTACTAGCCATTTTTTCAAAGTGTTGTGTAGGCAACTATTTTTTTGCTATTATATACCCTGACTTTTGAATTTTGACATTTGGGCCATTTTTTCATTAAATGATCACAAAATACACACAACGATGGAAATTTAAAAATCATATTTTGCTTTATTGTCTACAATGATATGATATGAAATAGTCTTCTAATAGTTTGGGCATGTGAAGATTGTGTTTATAATCTAACGCTAGTATAACTTATAATCAATTACAGTTCTTTTCAATAAATGATGACGGAAAGAAGTGTGTAATGATCTCAGCAAGAAAATTTCTAGATTGTAAGGAATCGTTGTTTCATCGTAGTCTGAGGTATCTTCAATTTTTTATTTGTTCGTTGAAGATCCGTGATTTGTTAAACTCTTTTAAAAAGCTCAAAGGTAGCAGAATATTCTTACCGGTCTAGTTACCATGATGCTTACTAACACATATAAATATTCAGGTTTTTAAAGTTAGCTGGGTATCCTAATTACCGGGACTTCCAAGGCACTAAATGTCGAATAGAAGTTAGCATGTTGTCAGTCGGTACCATGTATGCAGCTAGCTTGGTGTTCAAATATAGCTGGAAACGCGCTGAGCATTTCATGCCCGTCATGATAAAATGGAAGATGGAAGAGCTAAGTGTACATTCCACACACTATGCCGAACTAATATCAGAAAACTGGTATAAGATTAGAATGTGGCATTTCATGAATCACGGGCTGATTGAGACTTTTGACGTCGTGCTAGAGGAACTTTCATATTATCAAAAGACTGATAAGTCTGACATCTTGATTAAAGGAATTGAATTCGAGCCAGTGGAAATGGCAAGTTTCACTCTTTTGAGCAGATTAGTTACTGATATATAGTTTATTTGATAGTAACATAATTTGCAACTCTAAAGAACATAGAGGATATAGATGATGTTGTTGATGAATATTGGGAGAAAAAGTTGCCTTTGTCAGACAAGCCTTTTGACTACACCACCAAAAAGGAGCTCTATCTTAGCCTTTGTCAGGGTTTCCTTGGTTGTAATGGCCAACTGGTAATTCATTCAATTCCGTCTTCTTCTTCTTCTTATTCTTGTGTTAAAACATTATATAGAAATATATGCATTTTGCCTTTCAAAGATTTCATGACTACCATAGACATGTAACTCTTAAAATACACCTGTTAATATGATTCTAATTAACCTTTAATAATATTATTTGGTTAACAGTGGTTTTCATTGTGCAAATCAACAAGTGGGATATGTTCGATACTAGCAGCTGCACATATCATAAGTCATAACAGGAATCTAGAAACTCGATATCTATCTCAATCAAGGTTCTCAATACCTAAACCGCATACGAACATTTTATCTTGTAAGATAATTTCTTTCTTCATTTTTAAGAATTTCAACTAATCCATATCTATATGTCAACAGGTTCAAAGAGGTAGTAAGACTTGAGATTCAGCATGACTATTGCTTCTCGTGTAGACTTGGATCATTCATGTTTTCACCTCACTATACCTATGCATGTTATCTTGTGTTTAGATATAAAGACAACCAAGTTCCGTCCAGTGATGCTAGTTTTTATACAGCAAAGTGCAATTCACGTGACAATATTATGATTCAAGGTACTGTCTTTGCTCATTTAAATTTGGTGACTAATATACCAGTGGTAACGCCAAAAAAGGATATTGGATCGTCTTACTCATCAAAAAGTATTCAAATGCCAAAGAAGGATATGTACTTAGAACATAGTTTTGTGCAAAAAAGGAATGATGGTTGGATGGAGGTCAGGTTGACAAAACCTTTGCATCAGTTGGATAATCATGAGTCACTGAAGGTAAACTTACGGTTAACAAAACGTTACTTATCACAAAGTATTTGGATTGATGTGGAAGGTATGGAGTTTAGGCCAGTGGTTCATGATGGATCATATCTAATGGCTGAAAGATCAGCTAATCGTAATGTAATAGAAACGACCCACCTGCACGGAACTAGCAATGTAAGTGTTATAACTTTTTAACTTAACGATGCAGCATGACAAAATGAAGGAAGATGAATATTGGGAGAAGTTGCCACCTGACTATCCACTAGTTACAACAAAAAATAGAACTTTTATCTTCTTCCTGAAATCAAGGTTCGTATCATATATATACACTAAGACAAATTCATTAATAGCTCCAAGAATTTCAGCTAACTAATCTATATACACATATATGTCAAGAGGTTCAAAAGGGTGATGAAACTTGGATCTCATACTTATTATAGATTAACATGTAGACTTGAGTCATACATGTTTTCACCTGATCACTATAACTATGCATTCTATCTTGTGTTCAAATTAAAAGACGGCCACGTTGTTCTATCGAATGATGGTCCTATTTTTGAAGCACTGTACAGCTTGGGCGGCCTTGTTATTAGAATACCAATAACACTAAAAAAGCTAAAGGAGGAAAGTGGATCATCAAAAAGTATTGACGGAGGACATGGGATGTCAAAGCATAATTACATGGACTGGGAAAAAAGTTGTGTGGAAAAAAGGGATGATGGTTGGTTGGAGGCCAGGTTGACCAAACCACTGCTAAAACATGACTTGGAATATCACTTGGATAATCGTACGGAACTGGAGATGTATTTATCTGAAAAGGATGCGTGCTTTAATGGGATGATTGTTGAAGGCGTGGAGTTTAAGCCAGGGATATTGTCGGGATTAATGGATGTTTTTATATATAGGTGGTTGAAAATTTTTTGATGTTTAAAAAGGTACATATGGGCCTGTGTGTTATTAATATGAGCAGGCCCACTTAATTGAAGAAAAACGACAATGCCTATTATATCAAGAATTTCGATTCATATGGAATTGGAAAATATGGTGTTGATTATGGTTCAGTTATCACATTGTTCGGTTTTGTTTAGTTCGGCTAATTCGGTTTAGTTTGTTTTGGGTAACTTAACCGAATTCAAATTATTATTAACTAAACTGAAAATTAAATTTTGAATTTGGTTAAATTTTCAAGTTGACCCACATAACCTTAATTATATCATTTATATTTTCTAAAATTTAATTATATAGATTTTTAGAAGATGAATTATTCAAGCTTGAATAAAACTAGTTTTAATGCCCGTGCACGCACGGGGCATAGACATTATGTTTTTTTAACTTACATACTAATATTAATTTTTTTCTGTTTTATAAAGTTTATGTTTTAGAGTATTATCGTAATATATGGAAGATAATAGATTCATTAAAATCTTTTATATATTACAGTAGTTATGAATGAATTTTGAGATTGATTACTAATTTTTATCTTTTGATTTACCTGCTTTTTTTGACTCGACATTGTGAGCCAAACTATTCCCAGCCGAAAAAAACAATCCCTTTTAGGTAGCCCGGGAGTAAGTCAAAGTAACATTTGATGTGTGCTTGGTTGTACAACTGATATCAATGGCCGGCATAAAAAATCTACCAAAAACTCTTCGGGTAGATTTGAGATGTGATTAGATAATGTTAAATCTTTGTTTGAAAGTAAGAAATTGTTTACGTTTGTTGTATTTTAAAATATAAAGTCTAGAGGTTTAAAGTTTAAGGGGTTATTTGTTTATTTTTAAAATTTATAATAAAACTTGTAAATTTATAAATTTACACTTTTAACTCCATATAATTTATTTAAAATTAAACTACTAAAGTTTTATTAATTATCTCTCATTTTTTCAAGTTTTTGTTTTCACAAATTTGACACATATATTTTTATGTGTTTTTTTCTCCATCAAATTTCTCCACCAATTTTTTTCAATTTTGACCAAATTGATTCAAATTTGACTTTTTATTGGTCCCATTTATTTTCATATAAATAGAAAACTCCGAAATGATGTAATTCTTTTATTATATAAAAGATTCAATTGGTTTTTTTATGTATATAAATATATACTACTTTAGTCTTACATTATATGTCCAGTTTGACTTTTTTAAGTTTTTTTCTTCGACTTTAACCTTAACTATTTCTTTCTTATGTTATATGATAGTTGATGCAAAAATTTTATGAATGATGAGGGGGGGGGGGGTGTTTTACATGTATTTTTCATTTCGTATAATATATGTTTATTGAGTATTATATAAAATAAAACAAAAAATATTTTAATCATCATTAATTGATTGAAAAAAACACTTTAAAAAGTCAAATTTGTACACTTAATTGTGAAAAACACCGAGTGTATAAAATTTTAGTTTTTATTTTATATGAATTCGATTTTTTGTTTAAATTGCCAAAACCACATTCAAACCAAAAACCGAATATTTAATTTGGTTCGATTTTGATAAAAGAAATTTGGGTGAATAGTTCCAACCTTATGGCCGACTAATCCACAGGCTTTGAACATATCGCCACAAAGGCTCAAACCAGGCAAAACCCTCCTTTTTTAAGTGGTCGGCGTGGCCAATTCAAGGTTTTTTGTACCTAGTAGGAATTAAACTTGAGACTTCACATATTTTTAGAGTTGCGGATTGTTCACAACTTTCTTTGCAATAGGCCACCTCTTTGAGTGGCCCGGGTTTGACAAATTGATTCGGTTAAAAATTAGTTCGATCTTCTCCGATTCTGTTCAGTTTTGTTTTTTGGTTCCTATGACATTACCTGAATTCTGAACACCCCTCCAATGTAAGTATTACTTGTATTTTTTTAGCACTAAAATAGCACAATAGTGCCAAAAACCATCTCGAGTGACAGCACAAAACGCTTTCACTATTTAGTTTAATGAATAATAATGGCCAAAATGCACCAAATATAGTGTTATATTATACATTTCACTAAATATATAAATATTTCACTTTTGACAGCCCGGGAGTATTTTATAAACAGGTTACATATTTGGCATGTAAAAAAAGTTTCTTTTTATGATATTAGCTATTGTTTCTCTGCACTATTGAGGATCTCCCCCCTAATCTTAGATAGGTCGTCTGGGGTTCGCCGCGGTTCATTGCAGATCTACGTCGTATATCAACAGATTATGGTTTCGAGGGTCATCCATTACGAAAAGACCTTCCTCTGAGTGGATATGTGGAAGTACGCTATGATGATCCAGAGAAACGTATCCTAAAATGAACTAGAAAAATGAACCGCCCATTACCAAATTAGACTCCTAGTTTAATTAACGTCGGCTTGTCTGTTAGTCGTGTTGGGTCTGCCGCTCAGTTGAAAACTATGAAACAAGTCTGCGGTAGTTCAAAACTGGTAATTTGTCTGCTGGCTGTTTAACTGGGTAATTCTTAGATCTTTGGGCTTTGTTACAAGGAATAGGGACTTTACAAATAAAGAAACTCGAGGATTGGCGAGGTTTACACATAAATTATTTTCATTTTTTACACTTATCTGGTATTTATAATAATTTTTGTACCAGGAATTTAATTTTTGAATGTTTTTACACGTGACTTATTGTATTTTTATCGCATATAAAAAAATATAGAAAACTCTAAAATCATGAAAATTAATTGAAGTGCACTATGAAATCAATCGTTAACACTAAGTTGCTTAAACATTTGCTTTGAAAACCGCATACAAAGTAACTAACAATACGCTTTTTTTAAGTTGACATTAGCACAATTGTAACAGTATCTCAATATTCAAAACACGCCAATTAACATTGTCTACTATCATCTAACTTCGATTTTAATATCAAAAAAGCCCTTCGTTTCTAAAACTAAGATATTATATACAAAATTCCAACATAGCACCATGTTAAAGAATATGTTAACGTAGGTTGATTAATTTTTTTTTACTATTTTCTATTACCTTCTGTAATGACATTTTCTTCAACTTGAGCTTGTATCTTTCCCTCGTCACATCTACAATCTTTCTTTTTTTCATCGTGATCGTTATGTAGCAATTAGCAAGTGATCGAGCAGAATAAGGAACCCCACTGCCGTTGTTATCTTCATATTTTAATTTTGGCATATACGGCCGGTTGATATGTTTTTCTGATGTCATAAGATTTAAGCATTTCACATTCAAAAGAAATCACAATCTTACTCTTTTGTTGCTTTCTGTCAACAAAAGAGCTAGCATGTAGCTTTATTAGAAAACACCACAATTAACGTATATAGATACTGGCCACTATATCATATATATGCCAAGGGCATATTCAGGTATTTGATGCATTCACAGCCTATTGGAATATTGGTACAACAATCCATTTGCTAGGTCTAATTTATTTAATGCCTTATTTACAATAGCTAATATCTTATATCGTAATATAATGTGGGTGTCATCAATACACCATAAAAAGTGCAGCAGGCCATAAACTCTCAGAATTAGAAAATCAATATCCACTGGATCAGCCCAATTCTAAGTTTCAATCCCTGCAAACTTGTATAAGCTATTATCCAAACACCCATCATAATATGTAGAAATATAAACCGCATATCACCAAAAACTCCTGCATAAGCTGATATCCAAACACGAGTTGACCTATTTTCAGAAACATTGCAGCAGATAACATTCAAATTTGGTTTATTACTCATGACATTCTTCAAGCAAAATTAGAGATAACAAATGTATTATTAGAAACCCATTTTATAATGGCAATCAGACAACCAGGAGCAACTTCAAAGTAATGACATCTGATGCTGCCTCGGTCTTATCCTTTCTGGTAGGTCATCCATGGTTTGCGCAAGAAGCCTGCATTTGTAGTTTTGATTAAATCAGGTCCTTTGGAGCTCATTTGCCTCAATCACAAACCTGCTTCCTGTAGCAGGCGTTTGGCATCCGTCAACTTTTGGAGGGCTGGAAGGCCAAACTTGCTTTAGGTGTGTTATAACACCAAAAGACTATGGAGGAAACATCATATTGTTAAAACCATATGGAACATGGGGTATGCATTTGGACTTTCTAATTCCCCTTTCGGATCAAGCGCCCCAGGTTTCGGTGTTTCAAGCACTACAGCTTTTGGCCCATAGAGTACACCAGCGTTTGGTGTTTCAGCCGTTCCTGCTTTTGGCGTAGAGAGTACACCAGTGTTGCATAAAGTCCAACGTTTGGAGCTTTGACCACAGCTACAGCGTTTGGAACATCTAATTTTGGTCAGCGTGCCGGAAGTAGAGCATTCCCTTATGCTCATACACCTGAAGCAGACAGTGGCAGTGGTACACAGCCTACTGGAAAACTGGAGTCGTTATCTTTTATGCCTGCATTTAATGATAATGTCACGATCAACTTAGATGAGAGGACTATCAAGCAGGAGATAAGGGGGGGCCAAATCCTGCTTGTCAGTCTTCTGGTGGAATGGGATTTAATGCAAACAACACACAGTCAAACCCTTTTTCTTCATTTACACAGCATGCTGCAAATCCGTTTTCTTCTCCTACATCTACCAACCCATTTGCCCAAAAGACATGAAAATGAAAATAATGAATGCATGTAAGGATTTACAACAAATAAATGTAATGACACAAAAGTGCATAATGCGTAATGTTTTAACATTCACTTTTTCAACCTTTTCGCTGGCCAAAATTTTAAGAATTTCATCTTTTGACTTTATAATTGTTGGAATGTGATAGTTGGATCAGACATATACGACTAGAGGTGTGTGAGCCTATTGGGGGCACACACGATAAGACATTTAGAGCACGTTTACTACTCCACGAAATGCATTATATGTAAACTATTTGGACCGAAATCGACTAGACAAGACCTTGTTGTGCCCCATTGTGTCCGGCCACTAGAGAAGGTTCTAGGAGGGGTCTAGGTTCGATGTATGAAGGGATAAAGGAAGGGGTTTTGTGATAAGGTTTGGGTTGTTTTATGATAAGACTAAAATACTAGTTGTTTTAATCCCCCCCCCCCCCCCCCCCCCCCCCCCCCCCCCCCCCCCCCCCCCCCCCCCCCCCCCCTAATCACAAGAGGTTTTGATGGGTTATATAAACAACCACCCTTTTGCTGATTTTGGTGCGTGAAAAACTAGTCCACAGCAACCAAACAATAAATCTCAGAAATATCTTCTTCATATTCCTCTTCATTCAAAACCGAAAATATATTAAAACTCTAAGTTAGGGTTTCTAGTTCGTTTCTCTGCACTTGTGTCATCGTTGTTGTGTTTTAAAGGGGTTGCTCAAGTGATTTTGTGATCCTATTAGTGATTTAAAGCAAATCCACTGGTTTTTGGTCTTAAGTATCTGTCAAGGCGTGACAGATTGTTGGTTTCATTTTTGTGTTTCCTGATCGTTCTCGGACAAGAGAGATAAACAGATCGGACGTAGTGTCGTCCGATATCGGACAACACTAGTTTTTGATCTCGGGTACAAGGACGATATCAGACAGAACTGAAAACTAAGGTTTTGGTTTTTGTATTTTCGGATCGGATATCGGGTATTTGGTAGTACAAGTGTTCGCTTGGGTATACGTGGAGTTTGGGACTGGCATCCCGGGCGTGCATGAGTAAGTTGTTTGTTGTGAGCACTGGTGAGGTGACAATTGTCATCGTTTATCATTTCTGGTGTCTTTTTGATTTGCTGGTGACAACGAGGGTATGTTCCTATTTATTTTTCAATGTCCTTTATTGTGTGTTTAATGTATGTTAATTATATATGCTAGACTAGATCTATCCGCTGCGCACTCGTATGAGTTGATGGTTAACTTGATTGTTAAATTCCAACAGTGGCATCACGAGCCAATTAGTTTAGTATACATGTATTACATACATTTTATAACACGCTAGGGCTGCATGAAATTGGATTATTTGTTGTTTCTATTGTAAATTATGGCAACGACATGCAATCCTTGCCATAAATAAATGAATAACCAACCTAGAATGAAAACAAACATTAAGTGATAAAAAGAAGTATAGATTAAGAATTAAATTGTTAATTAAGTTGCTATGTTAATCTATTCTTGTTTATCTTCGGCTATAGGACTACGCAATTATGTTATATGATATATGTGGCGTTTCTAGGCACTTTAGCGAAAACCTAGTGTAGAGTCTTATGGTTCTCCAAAATTGGGGAAGACTCTTTTGGAGAAACTCGAGGATTATCGATGATTTACTGCTTTTGTTCCTCAATTTTCAATCCATTTTAGTCTGTTTTAATTGCTATATGTGTTTATGCCTTGTGGTCTAGTCTATATTTGCAGAATATAGATTTTATGAAAACACTTAAAACCGACAAATACTTATAGTGTAATTTGGATTGAACCATGGTCTAATTTTGCACACATAATTTTATTACTTGTGTCACATAGTATGTGTTATATGACGTAACCGGGGTTTTTGGACAAAATGAACTCTTGGACATATTAATTATTGAAATTTGAATTCCTTATGAAGCTATTAGTTTTACCATGCGCGTTTAGGCGGTTGAATTGATCTTTAATTTTTCTTCCCGGCACCACAATAACTACATGCTTCGGCATATGAGGGAATTAAATTGGAATTACTTGTTCTTTCGGGACTAGTAGGGTTACAATTATAGGGTTTTGATCAATTTGTAAATCCCACATTTTTGGCATTATTAAAAACTGATGTTAACAAAGGGGTTTCTTAACTTAAAATAGCATCATTCAGTCAATTGGAAATACGGCTCTCCCTTTATGGGACATACTAATAGTCGAAGTTTAAAGGCGGGTTGAAGTAAGCATTAACCTAAAATGAAGTAAGGTTTTTTAATACGGCTCGCGCTGGACCTGTTATCTCCGCTTCTTTGTTGCGTACTAAATGGAGCTTCGTGAACTAATTTGACAAAATGATTGCTTATACCAAAAGGTTAACAAATGTTTTCCTTAAACTTTGTGCTACAAGTTATGTTTTGCTTGCCTTCTTGTACACAACTTTGTCCTTTTATGTGTATACCCTTATATGAAGTTTTAAGTCTATGCCAGCCAAACCTAGAACACGTGCATTTTGGCTTGTATTTTCGGTCAGCCATAAGGGCATTGAGCCACCCATGGCGAAATTTTGTTCAATAGGTAAGACCTTATCAATTCTCGCACGTTCTGTTTTGGTTGACTTAAATCAAGTTCCTGGTCAAGACCTACCGGACCGAGGCATAAGTAGAGACCAAATATTGCCTTTTGGACAATACTATAATTGAGTTACTGTTGTCATTTTAGTCTCATAAATCTAAGAGTTGCATGAAATGCAATTAACGCTCGTCGCTTACCTCTTGCCACACTTGTTTACTAGTTGGTCAAACCTTCTGTAATAAGTGGGAGATCAAGTTGGATCTTAGTCTTATTTGTAATTAATTGGGTTGTTATTTTTCATTTTAAAGAATTTAATTATCAAACAATTTACTAATATTTGAAACTTTTTCTAATTGTAGATGTACAACCTCGTCAAGCTAACAATTCGGTATTCAGGGGCTTCTTCGAGATGACAATTCAAACTGGACTGGAACCCAACTTTATTGATTGTATAGAACAATTAGGTTGTACTATCAATTGTTGATAAGTCTGAAATACCTAGAGCAGGCCACTTCCTCCTGATCCTGTAGCTCCTGCGGGTCAGCATGTTGCTCATGAAAATTCCTTGCTGGCTCATATGGCTTGGGTTAAAGGTTCAAAAAGAGATTGCCTGGACTATTGCCTCATGACCATGGAGCTAGAAGATCCAACGAAAATCTGGAGTATCTCCATGCTAATGGACTTGCTAAAGGAGTTAAAAGCTATGTTGCCCAACAAGCAGAGCAGGAGCTTCTACTAGACTACCGTGATTTTTCACGCCTTTAAAAACAGGAAGAAGGGGCAGGTCCAGTTAGCTCGTATGTTTGAAGACATGAAGGGCTATATTTGGACAATCTAGAGCGTTTGGGGCACCCCGTGACACTTGGCCTTGCTGTGAGTCTGATTCTTATCGGTCTACGCAAGGAATTTGACGGGTTTGTGCAGAATTACAACATGCATAGCCTGGGGAAGACTGTTAACGAGTTGCATGCTATGCTAAAGATCCATGAGAGCAAAAAAAAAAACAAAAACAAAAACACAAAAAAAAAAAAAAAAAAAAAAACTCTTAATCTGCCCAAAAACAACGCTCCGCTTCTAAATGCTAATTCGAGCAGGTAAAGTCCAGGAAAAAGGTAAAAATCACAACAAAATCGCTCCCCTCATAGGCTGGCAGGGGACAAAATCAAGGGATTGGGAAAAAATAGCACGCTTATGCTCCCAAGCCAAGATTCCCCTCCACCCAGAGGGAAGATCCCGCAAAGGACTCAATCTGTCATGAGTGTGGTGAGACAGGACATTGGAAGAGGAACTGTCCTCAGTACTTAGCCGAGTTGCTAAAGAAGAAAAAGAACGCAGCCTCTGGAGCTGGTGGTGGTTCAGGTATCTTCGTTATAGAACTCAATACTTTCCTTAATAGATAATGGATCTATGACACTGGTTGTGGTACTCATATTTTGTAATTACAAGCAGGGTCTACGGGCAATTAGGAAACTGGAAGCAGGGGGCTCTTAGCTTGTACGTGGGGCATGTGTCCAACGTGAAGCTGTGGAAGCAATTGGCAACTTTGAATTATCTTTCCCTAGTGGATTAGTTATTGTTTTGAACAATTGTCATTATGCTCCTTCTATCACTAGAGGAGTAATTTCAGTTTCCCGTTTGTACGAAGATGGTTTTATTAACCGCTTCGTGAATAATACAATTCAAGTTGTTGGGAATAACATGGTTATTAGTGCTATCCAAGGGATTTGGGTGGTATTTTTGATAAAATTGATTTTGTCTAATTCTTATACAATTGTAAATTCTATATATACTGTTAGCAACAAAAGAGCCAAACTAGACTTGGACTCTGCTCTCTTGTGGCATTGTCGTCTTGGGACAATCAGGCAAAGAATACGCATTGAAAGGTTGCAAAACACGATGGACTTCTCAAATTCAAATACCTTTAGGGCGTTTGAAAAATGCGGTTCCTTGTATTGTCTGGTAAGATGGCAAGGAATACCTTAACCACATCAAGTGGAAGGGCCAAAGGACCTTACTTGGACTAATACACACCGATGGTATTGTGGCCATTTAAGATCACTTCAAGGCAAGGAGCAAGCTACTTCGTCACTTTCACTGACGACTTTAGTCGTTATGGTTATGTTTACTTGTTAAAGCATAAACATGAAGTGTTTGAAACTTCTCAAAAAAAGTTTTTGGGGTTTTCATAAAGGGAAGTAAGAAAAATCAAACTCGGAAAGACCATAAAATCGCTACGTTCTGATCGTGGGGGAAAATATATGAGTCATGAGTTTTTAGATCATCTCAGGATCATTGCGGGATATAGCCTTCGTACTCATCCTTTAACACTCCACAACACAATGGTGTGTCGGAGCCGTGGAAACAGAACCCCTACTGGATATGGTTCGATTATGGATGAGTCCAAAACAATTCTTCCAAAAGTCACTTTTGGATTATGCCCTTGAGTCTGCTGCACGCATTCTCAATATGGTTCCAACTAAGAAGTTGAAAAGGGACACCAATACGTAGGTAAGGCATGGGGCAAGCCCCTAAGTTGCGATTAAAAGTCTGGGTTGTGAGGCGCTTGTTAAGCGAGATACTCTTACCAGCCTGACAAGTTAGAACCCAGGTCTATTAAGTGTATCTTCATGGATACCAAAGGAAAAATGGGTTATTTTTCTACTACCACCCGAGAAACAAAAGTCCTTGTTTGATTGATGCTGAATTTCTAGAGAATAGTCTTTTAAATCAAGATGCAAGTGGGTGTCTAGAGGATCATGAAATTATTACAAGATGAAGATAAGCATTCCTTCTATAGGACTCTAGATTAAATCATGATGAGGATGATCAAGATATGGATGAACCTCAAAGTGATATAATTCACATCGTAGGTCCACACCGGACACGACGTCCCAAGATCGTTTGTGTTTATACATCAGATGCTGAAGGAACATGAGTTTAGGGGATTCTCGGTGAACCCGCATACTATTAAAGACTGCATTTGTTAGACCCTGAGTCTGATAAATGGCTTACAGCTATGAATGTGGAAATGCAATCCATGAAAGACAACGAAGTTTGGATCTTGGTTGAACTTCCTCCTAATGGAAAAACCGTTGGTAGCAAGTGGCTCTTTAAGAAAAAGACCGACATGGATGGAGCTGTACACACCTTTAAAGCTCGTCTTGTGGCGAAGGGCTATACTCAAACCCCAGGGATTGATTATGAGGAAACCTTCTCACCCGTTGCAGACATTAGAGCTATTAGGATTCTTATAGCCATAGCCGCGTACTATGACTATGAGATTTGGCAAATGGATGTCAAAACTGCCTTCCTCAATGGATATCTCAATGAAGAGGTTTACATGGGTGGCAACTGAAGTTTTGTCAATCAAAAATTTCCTAATCCGAGTTGGGCAATCTGAAAGTTCCATTTATTGGGCTTAAGCGCAAGCATAAAGGCCAATTGGAATAGCGTTTTTGGATGATGAAATTAAGAAATTTGGTTTCAGTACAAAAATGTGCTGGAGCCATGTGTATATCTAAAAGCTAGTGGGAGTAATGTCACTTTCCTAATCTTGTATGTCGACGACATATTGATCATGGGAAACAGCATTCCAATGTTACAAGATGTTAAATCCTACCTTGGAAAGTGTTTTGCCATGAAAGATTTAGGCGAAGCTGCATATATTCTTGGAATCAAGATCTACCGAGATAGATCAAGACGGTTGATTGGCTTATGTCAAAGTGCTTATATCGATAAAATCTTAAAGCGTTTTCACCATGGAGAATTCAAAACGGGAAGTATTCCCTATGCAGGTAAGCTTAGGATTGAGTAAATCACAAAGGTTGCCTATAACCTGCTGAGTTGAAGCGGACATGCAAGTGTTACCATTATGCCTCGGCTGTGGGTTCTATTATGTATGCTGTGAGATGTACTAGTCATGATGTTGCGGTTACGCTCAGAAACATTAAAGCCGATTCCAACAGAATCCAGGTGATCATACACTGGACTACTGTTAAGTACCACTCTGAAATATCTCAGGTATACTAAGGATATGTTTCTAGGTTTTCGGAGGTGAATTCTAAAACGGATGCTCAGGGTTTCTTGCTACACTGATGCTGGATATTCTGACGGTTGCTGGATGACATCAAAGTCTCAGACTGGATTTGTGTGCGTTTTGAATTGGAGGTGCTGTTGGACTGGATGAGTGCTAGCAAAGCATTTTCCGCTACCTTAATTGCAGAAGCTGAGTTTTATTGTGCCTTTTGATGCTTTAAGGAAACTCGTATGGGTTAGGAAATTCATTTTTGGGCTAGGCGTTATTCCCATAATTGAAGAACCCATAAAGATGTATTGTGATAATACTGGAAAGCTAATTTGACTATAGCTTATCGAGTTGGAAATCACTAAGGTGTGCTAGCATTTCGTGCCAAAGTTCACTACCTTCGCGAAGTTATTAAATTTGGTGATATAAAGTTAGAAAAAGTTCACAAAAAGATAAACAACTTGGCTGATCCATTTTACAAAAGCTGTTGGCTTTGTATAAAGCATTCAGAACTTACTAAGATATTGGAATGCTTCAGCTAGTAGTTTCATGTAGATTCTGTGTTATTTAGTTATTTTGGATTATTGGGATTGTAAAGAACAATTTTATTTTATGATGAATAAAGATATAATGTTAATTATGAGGTATTTGTTATCTTCATATAATAATTGTTTGTCTATATTTGCTTATTTAATTCTTGAATGATTTATCATTCTAAATAAGTCATTGTAGGTTAAATTATGGGAGTATTGTTACATAAGGCAAATTGTGAGTGTTGGATATATATGCTTTGATTATTTGGGAAGGTTCCCACCAAAACTCTTTATGTTACTCAAAAGGGATGAGTATTGGACAACCCCCAACTTGTGATTGTTAACTTTATGCGATCCGTGGCATAAGTAAATTTGAAAAATGGTTAGTTAAGTCGCTCCTTAGACTTGAGAATACATAAAGGTTTCTGGTATGTGTGGATATACTTTTTTTAATTCTATGTCAAAACGTGTCCTTGAAAATGGTAGTTATAAGATTATTATTGGAAGTGATGTGAAGCAGCATTCACAAACACTTGTATTCGACAGTGAATTTTGTTCTCCTCTTGATATTGTTGCAGAATATAACCTTGGCAGCTCTTCCAGAATTAATCAGATATTGTTAGCCGAACCCAAAGGGTAATGCAGTTGATTTTTGATTTACATTTGGGTACTTTTCTGTTATTGAAGTCTATAACGGAGAATCTAAATGGTTTAATTTATATATGGAAGGAGTTAGGATCCATATTCTCCCTTGGTTTAATGGTTTTTTGAACAAAGGGATGATTATAGAAGAGATAAAATAACCTTGCTACTGAAGAATGTTTATGAAAACTTGATCTCAGACATTCTAGTTATGAAAACGAATGTGTGTGTTGGCTAGAGTTCTTCGTTAGTATATGGGCTGATCTGCTACTCCAAACTCTCAGTGGGGAGATGTTGGAATTTTGATAGTTGGATCAGACATAATCGACTAGAGGGTGGTGTGAGCTATTGGGGGCACAACAGGATAAGACATTTAGAGGCACGTTACTACTCCACTGAAATTGCATTATTTGTAAAACTATTTGGGGACGATAATCGGATAGACAAGGACCTTGTGTGGCCCCATTGTGTCCGGCCACTAGAGATGGTTCTAGGAGGGGGTCCTAGGTTCGAATGTATGTAGGGGAAGAGAATAATGGAAGGGTTTTTTGTTTGTAAGGTTTGGGTTGTTTTATGATAAGACTAAAATACTAGTTGTTTTAATCCTATCACAAGAGGTATTTGAGGGTTATATAAACCCACACCCTTTTGCTGATTGTGGTGCGTGAAAACAGTCCACAGCAAAACAAAAACTATAAATCAGTTAAATCTCTTTCATATTCCCCTCTCATTCAAACCGAAATCTATAAACTCTAAGTTAGGGTTTCTAGTTTCGATCTTGCACTTGTGATCATCGTGTTGTGTTTTACAGGGGTTCACAAGTGATTTAGTGATCCTATTGTGATATAGCATCCACTGGTTTTTGGTCTTAAGTATCTGTCAAGGCGTGACAGATTGTTGGTTTCATTTTTGTGTTTCCTGATCGTTCTCGGACAAGAGAGATAAACAGATCGGACGTAGTGTCGTCCGATATCGGACAACACTGATTTCTCTTCTCGGGTAAAAGGGTGATCTCGGACAGAACTGGAAACTAAGGTTTTGGTTTTGTTTTTTGGATTTGGATCTCGGGTTATTAGGTTTACACTGTGTTTGCTTTGGTATACGTGGTAGTGTGGACTAGCATACCGGGGAGTGCTGATTTCGGGTTGTGTGAGCACTGGTAGAGGTGACAACTTAGTCACTCGTTTCTCATTCTTGGTTTCTTTGATTTGCTGGTGACAACGAGGGTATGTTCCTATTTATTTTTCAATGTCCTTTATTGTGTGTTTAATGAATGGTTATATTAATATATTGCTAGACTAGATCTATTCCGCTGGGCCCCTCGTATGAGTTGATGGTTAACTTGATTGTTAAATTCCAACAATAATGTCATTCTTGTCAAAATGGACACCAATATACCTCATAAGAGGATCAGTATTTTGTTAAAATTTGGTTGTCTAAACATAAGTTATTAGTTTCAATTAAAATTTGGTGACCTAAACATACATTTCTTGCTCCGTCACATGAAGGTAGATGTTAAAAACGAACATTATAATAAATCAACGAAGGTACCTGGCCATTTTTCACATTAATAATATTCTTTCTTCCTAATATATAAATCTCATCTTTTAACCTCATAACATTCCATCACCTACAACCCCACTTGCTTCTTCACACATTCCAAACCCACATTTTTTTAGGAGTATGGTATTAGACAGTGGATACTCTGATGTTAAGCCAATGTCTTGATGGTTTTCTTCTAGCTTGGTAGGGTCATTGAGGAATGGGGGACCTGTGATTAAACGCGGTGGGGACACATCGTTAGCCCTTTAGAAGACAATCCCAGATGCATAATCTTGAATCATGCTAAAGACATTTAAGTAATAGATTTGCATTGTTGTTCATAAATCAATTAATGAGGTTACACTACAAGAAAAAGTAGAACAGGTGACCAAGTTTTCCCGGGCGACATTTGTCGCTCGGGAAACGTCACTAAACGACAAAAGTCCATCCGACGAGGCATGAATTCTGATAGACTTTTTAGTCAAAGTTTGAATAGAGTTTCCCGGGCGACATGTCGCCCGGGATACCTTGGTTAAAATTTGACTAAAAAACTCAACGAAAATCTTGGTGGCATTTTTTCCCGCTCACTTTCCCGGGCGACATGTCGCCAGGTAAAAGTTTTATAATTTTTTTTAAATCAAGTGAATGTTTAAGCGTGGTAATTAGTGTTAATTAACATTCGTTAATTTTTCCCGGGTGACATGTCGCCTGGAAACTGTTTATTAAAATTTAATTTTTTTAACAAAACTCTTGGCGGCAATTTTCCCGCTCACGTTTCCCGGGCGACATGTCGCCCGGGATCATATATTTCATTAAAAAATCTAATTATTCTTTTAAATCATTATTATTTATTAAATATATTTTATAATTATATATTTTATAAATAATAATTTATAAAGATACTTATAAAATATATAATTATTATTTAAAATATATAAATACTAAAAAAAACATTTATGTTTCTTGTGTCGTTTTAAAATATGCGTTTAACATAGAACTATATAATACTATTAAAAAACCACTCTTTTCTTGGTTCGGTAGGATATGCACTCGCTTCTTACAGTTGAACATGATATACGTATACTTTTTCAGTATACCTAACATTCAATCAAATACACTTAAAACAAATATTTAATTAGTTAAATATTATTAATACCTCTTGAGTAACTCAAGCGACTTATAAACTGACACTTAAACATATTAGTATCGATTTAATCGTACGAGACTTATAAAACAGACGGCTTTAAAGGCATACGAATTACATTCCAAATGACAAACTACTCCAAATCAAGTTTTCTCATGTTATTGTAAACCTCGTGAAATAGTGCGGTTGAATTAACTGGGTGTTGTTCCGAATGCATATACATATCCACCGTTGCCTCGAGTACCTTTATCTTATCAAGCAAGTGCTTGCAGTTTGAGCACTGTGCATTTCTTGAAGTTTCTGAAGAATAGCTTTGAGGTGTTGAAGCTCCTGGAGAATAACGTGGAGGTGTTGAAGATCTAGGAGAATAAATTAGAGTTGATGAAGATCCCGAAGAATAAATTTAAGTCGTTGAAGCTCCAAGAGAACCAACCAGTAGACAGACTCGTTCCTCCTTCCACAATAACAAATCGACTCATTCGTTGGACATCTAATGTATAACGATAACATATCGACTCATCTGTTGAACATCTAATGTGTAACGATAACATATCGACTCATCCATTAGACATCTAATGTAAAACGATAAAATATCGACTCTTCACTTAAACATCTAATGTATAACAATAACATATCGACTCGTTCGTTGAACATCTAATGTACAACGATAACATATCGACTCATCCGTTGAACATCTAATGTACAACGATAACATATCGACTCATCCGTTGAACATCTAATGTGCAACGATAACATATCGACTCATCCGTTGAACATCTAATGTACAACGATAACATATCGACTCATCCGTTGAACATCTAATGTACAACGATAACATATCGACTCATCCGTTGAACATCTAATGTACAACGATAACATATCTACTCATCCGTTGAACATCTAATGTACAACGATAACATATCGACTCATCCGTTGAACATCTAATGTACAACGATAACATATCGACTCATCCGTTGGACATCTAATGTGTAACGATAACATATCGACTCATTCGTTGAACATCTAATGTACAACGATAACATATCGACTCATCCGTTGAACATCTAATGTACAACGATAACATATTGACTCATCCGTTGGACATCTAATGTACAACGATAACATATCGACTCATCCGTTGAACATCTAATGTACAACGATAACATATCGACTCATCCGTTGGACATCTAATGTACAACGATAACATATTGACTCATCCATTGAACATCTAATGTACAACGATAACATATCGACTCATCCGTTGGACATTTAATGTGTAACGATAACATATCGACTCATCCGTTGAACATCTAATGTACAACGATAACATATCGACACATCCGTTGGACATCTAATGTACAACGATAACATATCGACTCATCTGTTGGACATCTAATGTGTAACGATAACATATCGACTCATCCATTAAACATCTAATGTACAACAATAACATATCGACTAATCCGTTGAACATCTAATGTACAACGATAACATATCAACTCATCCGTTGAACATCTAATGTACAACGATAACATATCGACTTATCCGTTGGACATCTATTGTGTAACGATTACATATCGACTCATCCGATGAACATCTAATGTACAACAATAACATATCGACTTATCCGTTGAACATCTAATGTACAACGATAACATATCGACTCATCCGTTGGACATCTAATGTGTAACGATAGCATATAGAGTTATACATTAAACATCTAATGTATAACGATAAAATATCGACTCATCCGTTGAACATCTAATGTACAACGATAACATATCGACTCATCCGTTGAACATCTAATGTACAACGATAACATATCGACTCATCCGTTGAACATCTAATGTACAACGATAACATATCGACTCATCCATTAAACATCTAATGTACAACGATAACATATCGACTCATCCGTTGAACATCTAATGTACAACGATAACATATCGACTCATCCGTTGAACATCTAATGTACAACGATAACATATCGACTCATCCATTAAACATCTAATGTACAACGATAACATATCGACTCATCTGTTGAACATCTAATGTACAACGATAACATATCGACTAATCCGTTGGACATCTAATGTAGAACGATAACACATCGACTCCTCCGTTGAACATCTAATGTACAACGATAACATATCGACTCATCCGTTGAACATCTAATGTACAAGGATAACATGTCAACTCATCCGTTGGACATCTAATGTACAACGATAACATATCGACTCATCCGTTGATATAAATCACATCATAAAACCGTTAACAAACTAATAACAACGATAACATATTGACTCATCTGTTAACATCTACATGCAACAACGATAACATATCGCAGCTCATCCGTTGGAACATCTAATTGTACATGATAACATATCAACTCATTCACCCATTAAACATCTAATGATACAAAACGAAAACATATACGAACTCATTCGTTGAAAATCTAATGTACAAACATAACGATAACATCGAACTCACACCCATGTAAACATCTCAATCAAGTACAACGATACACATCCGACTCATCCATGGACATCTAATGTACAAACGATAACAAATCGACTCATCCAGTTTAACATCTAATGTACAACGATAACATATTACACATACCGTTGACATACTCGTTATGTACAACGATAACACAATTGACTCATCCATTGAACATCTAATGTTATCAACGAAAGAAGGATAACATATCAACTCAACTACAACGATAACATATCAACTCATCCGTTGGACATTTAATGTGTAACGATAACATATCGACTCATCCGTTAAACATCTAATGTACAACGATAACATATCGACACATCCATTGGACATCTAATGTACAACGATAACATATCGAATCATCTGTTGGACATCTAATGTGTAACGATAACATATCGACTCATCCATTAAACATCTAATGTACAACAATAACATATCGACTCACCTGTTGAACATCTAATGTACAACAATAACATATCAACTCATCCGTTGAACATCTAATGTACAACGATAATATATTGACTTATCCGTTGGACATCTAATGTGTAACGATAACATATCGACTCATCCGTTGAACATCTAATGTACAACGATAACATATCGACTCATCCGTTGAACATCTAATGTAAAACGATAACATATCGACTCATCCGTTGGGACATCTATAATGTTATGTATCGATTAGCTCGTATGTCGACGCATTCCATTAAACATCTAATGTATGTAACGCGATGAACTATATTGTTGGACTCATCCGTTGTTAACATTAATGTACAACGCGGTATAAACATATCGGAACTCATCTATTGAAATCTATGTATAATTGATTCATTTCTTCGACTATCCGTTGAACATTCTAATGTATCATACAATAACATATACGGAGAGTCCTCTTGTGTGTGTGACATTTAATGTGTAACGATAACATATCGACTCATCCGTTGAACATCTAATATACAACGATAACATATCGAGTCATCCGTTGAACATCTAATGTACAACGATAACATATCGTGTCATCCTTTAGATAACTAATGTGTAACGATAAGATATCGACTCATCTATTAAATATCTAATGTACAACGATAATATATCGACTCATCCGTTGAACATCTAATGTACAACGATAACATATCGACTCATCCGTTGGACATCTAATGTGTAACGATAACATATCGACTCATCCGTTGAACATCTAATGTACAACGATAACATATCTACTCATCCGTTGAACATCTAATGTACAACGATAACATATCGACTCATTTGTTGAACATCTAATGTACAACGATAACATATCGACTCATCCGTTGGACATCTAATGTGTAACAATTATATATCGACTCATCCATTAAACATCTAATGTACAACAATAATATATCGACTCTTTCATTGAACATCTAATGTACACCGATAACATATCGACTCATCCATTGAACATCTAACGTACAACGATAACATATCGACTCATCCATTAGACATCTAATGTACAACGATAACATATCGACTCATCCGTTGAACATATAATGTACAACGATAACATATCGACTCATCTGTTGGACATCTAATGTAAAACGATAACATATCGACTCATCCATTGAACATCAAATGTACAACGATAACATATTGACTCATCCGTTGGACATTTAATATGTAACGATTACATATCGACTCATGAGTTGAACATCTAATGTACAATGATAACATATCGACACATCCATTGGACATCTAATGTACAACGATAACATATCGACTCATCTGTTGGACATCTAATGTGTAACGATAACATATCGACTCATCCGTTGAACATCTAATGTACAACGATAACATATCGACTCATCCGTTGAACATCTAATGTACAACGATTACATATCGACTCATCCGTTGAACATCTAATATACAACGATAATATATCGACTCATCCGTTGAACATCTAATGTACAACGATAACATATCGACTCATCCGTTGAACATCTAATGTACAACGATAACATATCGACTCATCCGTTGAACATCTAATGTACAACAATAACATATCGACTCATCCGTTGAACATCTAATGTACAACGATAACATATCGACTCATCCGTTGAACATCTAATGTACAACGATAACATATCGACTCATCCGTTGAACATCTAATGTACAACGATAACATATCGACTCATCCGTTAGACATCTAATGTGTAACGATAACATATCGACTCATCCATTAAACATCTAATTATTAATTAATTTTTGTTTAAAATATATAATTTTTGTTTAAAATTATTATCTGTGTATATTTTATTTATAAAAAACATAAATATATAAAAATATTTTTTAAATATTAATTATTAAAAACTGTAAAATAATTTTAATAAAAGCTTTCCCGGGCGACATGTCGCCCGGAAAATGATTTACTAAAAAAGTATACAGTTTTTAATTATTAAAAGCTGCAATTTTTTTTAATAAAAGCTTTCCTGGGCGACATGTCGCCTGAGAAAGGTTTTATTAAAAAATTATACAGATCTTAATATATTTATAAGAATGTATAATTTTTTTAATAAAATCTTTCCCGGGCGACATGTCGCCCGGGAAAACTTTTAATAAAAATTATAGTTTTTAATATATTTATAAAACTTTATAATTTGTTAATAAAACTATCCCGGGCGACATGTCGCCGGGGAAAGCTTTTTTTATTTGCTAAAAAACCCTCCAAAATTCTCGTTATGGCTCCATTTTGCGTTAAACGACAAAGTTGTAATTTTCCCGAGTGCCCGGGAATGTTGCCGGGATTTATCTGGTACCAAAACCTGATCTGAGTTTACAAGAGGTACACAAAACGTAAAATATAAAAAAACCACTCTTGGCGATTTTAACAGCACCACCACCACCTCTCACCCACCACCGCCACCACCGACACTCCCCATCACCACTAGTCACCACTGAACCCACCACCACATAACCCACTGCCACTTACACTCGCACACGAGTACACGAACCCCCTCCTCCTCTAAACATAATTTTTTTCCTTTACCCTCAAAATGACAATTCTTCTACTTCTGTTTCTAACCCTCTAATTGGTGGTGGTGACATTTGTTTTTGGTTAAACATAGGTGTTTAATTTTTGCAAAAATTTTAATTATGTTAATGACAATCGATGTTTAATTATTATAATCAAGGTTTGATTGGAATTTTAAGCACATGAATTGATGTTTAATTATGTTAATTTTTTTTTGCACTTAAGAGTGCATCTGGTCTGAGTCTACAGCCGAGCCGAGCCGAGTCCACAGCTGAGCTGACAACGAGCCGAATCCACAGCCGAAGGTATGATATAATTTTTTTTCTCCTTTTGGTATCCCGGGGGATATGTCGCCGGGGAATGTTTATTGTTTAAATTTTGTTAGTTTATAGTTATTATTAGGTGAATTGCGATGAAATTATGTATGTTGATATAAGCCGTTTGGTAACTTTGTGTTATTACCTTGAAATGTGCTCGTTTATAGTTTGACATGTCTCCGGGGTGGTTATTAATATAATAAGCTCATATATGCTGAAATAAGTTTAAAGAGCCGAAATAAGTTGTGTTTTAATAATGTAAAATGCAAATCCAAACACTCCTTGACACTGTAAAACATACATCCAAACACTCCTTATGAAATTGTTGTGGATTGTTTAAATGTGTATAATTATTTGGATATGTATGTATTTGGATGTGTGCATGCTTATATTATTTTGTTCATGAATTTCTATTTGTTATCCTAATTGTACTTGTACAGATGTCAGCAGATGTTGCACGGGGCCACGACAATGACGGTGGCGGTGATGATTGTCCCCCTACATACCATATACCCACCGGTTTTGGGGGTTGCTTCATTAACTGAGGTAATAATTTCTGGATTATTGTAATACAAGCATAAATTTGATACATTGAATTTGCTTGCCTTGAATTTTTATGACTTTATCACTCACTTGATTTTGCAGGCAAAGGCACATGTAAACCCAATTTAGGTGGAAGGAAAGCGGGCCGGCTGCGTACCCCCCAAGAGACCCAGAACCTCGGGTTAAAGAAGATCCCCGATGAAAAAGGCCCCGTCCCAATCCAGTTTGATTAGGACGACAAAAAGACCCTGATGCCTCTCAATGAGCATGCATTTCATTGGTCTAACTACCTTGGGGAGCTTATTAGGGAGATGCCTTTGTACTACCCTTCTTGGCAGAAAGTCCCAGCAGAGCAGAAGGCAGCGATCGTGACAAAGATTGGGGCCAGTTATTTCATTATCCTTTTATGTTTATTTCATTATCGTGTTCATTTATTTAATTGTGTATATTTATCTAAATTCATTTATTTATTTGTATCATATAAATAAATAAACAAATTTAAATAAATATATAAATTATATCTCTAACTCTGTCTTTGTTTTGTTGTATATGATTGCAGACGCAATTTGACTTGAATCCTCACATGCAATCCCAGCTCTGGGCAGATATCAATGCGGGCATCCAACAACATCTCCAAAAGTTGTACAATACTAACAAGGCTTCCCTCAAGGCAGCGCATTAGGTTATAAACCTTGAGACCGAGACTTATGATGTGGAGACGATCAGGGAGGGACGTCCAGAGAGCATTACCCTGGCAGATTAGGATGCCCATATTGCATTTTAGAATGATCCCAGGAACCAATCCCGAGCCGCTTAAAATCGCCAAAACCAGGCAAAGAGCACCGTCGTATGTCGTAGGGATCCCGGTCACTTGCTCGCCTTCGAGATCAGATGGTAATAAACATTATAATTATTTTACATACATATATACATATATAACTGATTATACGCTTTGGTGTGTTGTGATTTGTCATTTTTAATTTGTTTCATCTTATATACGTGTATATGTATAGATGGAGAGATCGGCCACTCGGGAGTACCCATCGCTAATCGACAGCTTCTTCGTGAAACACACTGTTAATAGGGTATTCACGTGGGATACGTGGGATGAGGACCGAGCTATATACGTAAGTTTTGTTTCAAAACACGTACTTTAATGATTTGTCAAGAAATAATATAGCAACCCGACTAATATATTAACTATCTTGTGTTTTTATTACTACATAGGAGGAGATGTTGAGGCTGAAGGCTCTAGGCTGCAACACCGAGTCGGGTGTGCCCTACACTGATGAAGAGATCAATGCCCTGGCTCGAAAGGAAATGCAGCGAGGGCACCTTCCCGGTGTTAGTAGCCACAGATGTCTTCATTCCTCCCCCTCCGCCCCCGCCTCAATGCACGCACAACTCTGCCGATGTCTAAAAGCTCAAAAAGAAGAACAAGTACCTAACCAAACAAATGAACTTGATGATGAAGCTTTTTAGAAGTGACGACAAGTTTTCACAGATGCTTACACAGTATGAGTCAACACCTGAGTTCGGTAGCGAGAGTGGCAGGTGCGGGGATGATGAGATGGTCGACGATGAGGACAACGACGAGGATGAGGAGGACGAGGAGGATGACGATAGTTAGAGATGTTATATATGGGTTAGTATGCTATTTTGTTTCTTTACGTTGATCTTGGTGACCCTTATGTAAACATTTGTTTCCCTATCTAGTTGAATATTGACTTGTATCTTATGGATAATGCAAGGTTTGTGAATAGGAATCCCCGTTTTGCAGACTATATTGTGTTTATTAAGATTTTGGACGATTTAGATTTATTAGATCAAATGCGTTGATCCGTTATATTGTATTGTGTTTTGGTACAAGTTGTGATGTATTTGGATAGAGTCTATACAGGTTTGATGTTTGGTAGATTTTTTCTGGAAAAATTCTGGAAAGAAATCTGGAAATTGTCTGCTGTGCATGATGCACTAAAAAAAATGCAGCCCTATCCCGGGCAGCATGTCGCCCGGGTTAACTGGCACTAAACGACAAATAACGTAATTTATAGTTGACAAGTCAACGTATATGAAACTTTCCCGGGCGACATGTCGGCCGGGATAAGTCAAAATTCATTAATTAATCAATCTTAAGGGTTAATTATTTTTTTATTATACGACTTTCCCGGGCGACATGTCGCCCAGGATAGTTATCCACCGTGACACATATTAGTTTGACTGAAAACCTGAGGGCCCCACCAAGTCGCTTAGGAAATTCGCCCAGGAAAGAATCCCTGGCGAGCGTTCCCCTTCAACCTATCCCTGGTGACATGTCGCCCGGGATTAGTATCCCAGCGACATGTCGCCCGGGAAAGCGTGAAAATATCGCTGGGGATAGGGGTAAATGTTGTAGTGTTACTACGTGGTATGTTACCTGAGAAGAACTAGCTCACTTAGTTTTACGGGAGGAATTTTGGTTTTTGGGATCGCCTACTTAGTCGAATACCAAAGCAAAACATGGCCCTTAAAAAACTATGTTATCAAAGGCTGTGTCTCTATATTTGAATGTCGAATGCTTCTAGATATTAGCCAACTTGACACGAACATGTCAATGTCACATTTTTTTTATGGTTTAGAAAGTTATACTAATTTTCTGTCTCTGTATTAGGTTTAAACATGTCACACTTCATTGTTTTTAATTGCAACTTGACTTGCAGGATGTTTAAGTTCTACCAAAACCAATTTTTTATTACGAAATTTATTTTTAGATTATTTAGTGACGACAATAAAGATTTATGAAGGAGAGTGATAGTATTTGTTTCAATTAATATTATGTTTGGGTATATTATTTTTATGAGACTAACGAATAGTACAGTAGTTATTTACTTGGCTAGTTTATTATTGTTGAGAAGCATCATATGATTCGTTGGTGGCGAGATTTAGATAACCAAAGCCGCAATTGTTGGAGAGGTATTCGCTAGCACTTGCTCACTCATTTAAGGTGTACATAAACAAAAAATTTAATTCTATTGAATTATAAATCACATTTAGTTATATTAATTTATAAGTTCATTTTTAACGGTTTTATAAATCATTTAATGCTTATAAAATGCAGATATAAGTTCCATAATTGTTTATTAAAGGCATTATTTGTTGAAAAAAGTTTAAATGTATTATATATTAAATCTATTTGCTTAAATTTTAAAAAATGACTAGTGGTCAACCATTACCAAATCTCTATTATATAAGTGTGTTGTATAAGTGTATTTTATCATTTATTGACTTGTTAATTGGCGAAAAGATTATAAAATGACCAAAACCTACTATATAAGTGTATTTTTTTTCAATTATGGAATTGTTAATTGGGAAAAGATTATAAAGTGATCAAAACCTATATTATATAAACTAGTTATAATACCCGTGCACGCACGGGGTTTTTAAAAAAAAAATTATTTATGTATTATTAGCAAAAATGGCATGTAGTAATACTCGTATAACATATATTTATTAAGTATTAATAAGTATTTTAAAGAATTATTAAAGTTTTATTATTGATTACATTGTTATTTTTTTTTTGTTATGATTGTTGATTTTTGCAGTAAATAAGTTTATGATGTTGTTGTGATGGGTGATATATGTGTTTTAAGTCATAGTTTTATGATAAGAAATCCTTTACGAAGTTTGGCTATGTTTGGGATATCAGCAGGGTCAACTAACTGAATATACTAACATAGTTTCTATGCGTTAAATTTGAAGATCATAAAATTTAGTGCAGATGGTTAAACCCGTTCATGAAAGTGTGCCTACGTCCGTGAGGCCGGCCAGTCAATATTGATATCAGTGAGACCCCGCCTGGTCATGGCCCTTTAAGATATGCAATGTAAATTTTTTATCTAAAAGTTATAGTAATGCATTAATGGTTAAACATATTACAAAAGGGGAAAGATAAAAAAATTTGGTAACAAATTTATAACTCACATGGATCTATAATACGAATTGAAAATCTTAACATGCTTTAACTGAAGAATAGAAACCTTAAAAACCACATTGGTGTACCTCAGATTGAAATTTTGTTACGCTTGACAAACCCTAGTGTTGTTTTTTTTGTCTTCGAGTTTGGTGAGTTTAATGTTTAGAACACGCTCCTTTGATTATACGGTGAGTGATATTTACTAAATATTACCAAAAAGCCCTCTACAACTTTTCTTTGATCCAAAATCGTCTAACAAAATTTTTTTATGAGTTAAGCAAATACATAATTAAAATAATTCATTAATTTGAACATGCGAAAAGTAACAAAAGTCAGTGTTTCCCACACAAGTAATTTCGGGGAATGCACAATAAGTAATGTGTGTATCATTGAGAAGGATAACACTTGATGTTTTTTGACGGACTGTTGGCATAAATTCTTTTCCAAAGAAGAATTACTTTCGCATTTTCAGTATCTTTTACACCATGAGAAGTCTCAATGCTTGTAATTATCTAGGAAATAATACTTATTCAATAATAATATCCTAGTAACTTGCAAAGCAAATAACAATATATCCAGTCTTGCAAGGCTAACTTTCATAGTATAGAAGAAAGTTGATGGACCATACTCGGGTGCAAAGTCGTTATCATAGTTCAGCTAACTTCAATTTGTATTGGGGTGATTCCATGGGAACTCCTCTGCCACTCTTGCAAGGCTACTCCTGCTTCATCTAAACAATGGAAAATGTCTTGTTGGACCTGAAAACATGAAATATCAGTTGCTTATCAAATGGATATTTATCTACTAAACCATGATGGGTAACGTATAATATCCAACCTTCCAGAGTGACATCTGAGCCAAGAGATGCAAACCCACATTCAATTCTACATGTTTAATTCCACATGTTACTTGAAGAAAGAATTCAAGAACCATTAATATACGACCAATATTATCATAAGTGGAGATGTCAAGATGTGAGTACAAAAAAGATAAAAAGTACCATAAATTGCAGCTCTAACTATAATGTCAGCTTCAGGCTATGTCCTCCATTAGCCTCATTAACATTTATTCCATTGTTCATAGGGTGTGTTCCGAGCTGTTTACAGAGGATTTAGTGCACCGCATTTCCATTGTTAAGGGTCTCTACACATAAGTATTGAATTTTAACTTTTGGAACTAAATTGCTAAAAGTAGTAATATCCTGTGCTTCCATTTGGTGCAACCCTTACAGAAATATAGCAATAACTACACTGAGAATTAGGTGCCAAAGATGTCGTCATAGAAAAAGAACTGACATGCCTGATTAGAGAGGTGATAGAACATTTCGACTCAGAAGAGATCAAATATGAGCGTAGTCATGCCAACTTTAGCAACTGCATCAACGAATTAATGCTTTAGAAGTTGAGGTCCCTCCAACTGCTATAAGATCCCAAATAGATGCCAGTTATTAGATGAATACAATATGAGATGTCATTTTAGTATGGGTTAGCCTAGAAACATCTTTTAGTCCATATATATCTTTTATATCAAATTAACATGGCCACCTTGCCTTTAAAAATAGTTTTGAAAAACTCATTTATCACAACTATCTACTAATTGTATGCAAGCATCCCTAAATGATACCTGAGGTCCTTCCTACTTTTTCTAAAGAAGTCCCATCAGATCCACTTGGAATATGCAAAAAGATCATAAGATGAGTATGAATCTTGAAATGTAAGACACAACTAAGAGTAACATTATCGCAAAGGGTCTTTCACTGCAAAGGACGTTTCACTGCATTTTCACTGCTTGGATATGCTCTTTGGACAACAGAAACATGGCGCTGTTCGTACAGGTTTAAATGTTGTTATTAGAGATTTGTATGCTGGCTGTTTGGACAGATTCTTATGTTGTTTTTGACAACTTTTGTATGCTATATAGGCAGAAGAAAAATTGCTGTTTGGAAATGTTTTTAAAGGTTTATATGCTATTTTTTTTAGATTTCAACTCTAAATTCAAACACACTTATTAAATTATAAACTCTAAAAAATCCCGTTCAGTTAAAAAGTTGCAAACAATCGCATTCATTGAATTTGTACATATTACAAAATCAGTAAGCATGTGTACATATTAATAACATTATATCAGTTTTGAGCAATTAACAATCAAAAGCACAACAAATTATGTCAATAATGTACAATGAACACCAATATTATAGTTTTATGATTAAGTATTTATTTTGAATCTACACATTATAAATTGACAATCTAAAATAACCTCTGACTATACGCATAAAGACACAAAAAATTAATGTTATATTTACGAACAAAAGCAGGTAGATGAATTGTTGTCTGGAAAACAAACCATGAATATCATTCAATCTCCATAACGTGATCATGCCCAAAACTTAAGAAAGATTCAAAATTTTATAAAACAATTGCACACTCCGTACTACGTAGTAACATTTACACAAAACCCACAAAAATTCTAGTCATTCATGCAGAATTATACAGACCAATAATGTTGACTTTAGAAAACAGAACCTTCTATTTTATAACTCCAAAAATTACATTAACATTGTTGAGTCTTGTTAGACGAAACATCGATGTATACTTTATCTATAAACGATTTTATAACGGAAGGTTTTATGTGTTTACTATGTAGATACATAATTACTTACTAAATTTAAAATACTAAGCTAACATGATTTGACTCTTAAAAGTCAGGGTTACCTTTTTTTCTATGCTTGAGTTCCTAAATCAAAGCTTCTTTTCTTCTCCACATATGTATCTGTTGTTGCAGAAACACCGCGGCCACGAGCATGACATATCATGGTTTCCTAAGGCCTTTCTCCCTGAACTAAGTCCCACTTCTAAAACATGAACAAAAGTTTATTATTAAACCTCAGGTTATAAATATGTGCTCCGATTTTTTAGATCAGTGCCATGAAAGATCAGTTGTGGTAAGGATTCAAGATATTGTTGGCAGAAACTTAAGAAACATTCAAAATTTTATAAAACAATTGCATTAAATGTGACCTTTAAACACTCCGTACTACGTAGTAACATTTACACAACCCACAAAAATTCAAGTCATTCATGCAGAATTATACAGACCAATAATGTTGACCGTAGAAATCAGAACCTTCTATTTTATAACTCCAAAAATTACATTAACATTGTTGAGTCTTGTTAGACGAAACATCGATGTATACTTTATCTATAAACGATTTTATAATGGAAGGTTTTATGTGTTTACTATGTAGATACATAATTACTTACTAAATTTAAAATACTAAGCTAACATGATTTGACTCTTAAAAGTCAGGGTTACCTTTTTTTCTATGCTTGAGTTCCTAAATCAAAACTTCTTTTCTTCTCCACATATGTATCCGTTGTTGTAGAAACACCGCGGCCACAAGCATGACATATCATGGTTTCCTAAGGCCTTTCTCCCTGAAGTAAGTCCCACTTCTAAAACATGAACAAAAGTTTATTATTAAACCTCAGGTTATCAATATGTGCTCTGATTTTTTAGATCAGTGCCATGAAAGATCAGTTGTGGTAAGGATTCAAGATATTGTTGGCAGTTATAGGCATGGTATTTATTAAAAATAACATAGAATTACATGTGTAAACTCTTTACTCTTTCGATTCGAATACACACTTAGCATATAAGATGACCTTGAGCTTAGCAAAGTATTTACCTTGCATTTTCAATTCATCAACGTAAGAAGCTTTTCCTTATAATACACTTTCAAGTCTAAAGGTATGTATCCCAAACATAGTTTGCAAACAACCTAGTAAAAAACTACCGTCCTTAGATATATACAATTAGAAAAACTTGAAGCATATTCTTCAAAAGAGGTCGTATGTAATATAGAGACATCCGTGTCTTCATCGCCATCAACTCAGACACGGGGTTGGAAAGAAGTATCTCCTTTGAGGGCCCCTCTTTGTATCCCATCCATATGTCCCAAAATCATCCTATGTAACAAAAACTCGAACATTACATGTTATGTAGGGGGTGTTTAGGCTTTGTTATGTTTATAGTGTAAGCTTATTGGAGCAACTTATATCATAAGACAATAAGCTACCATGAGTAAACAAACAACTTGACGGGGAGCATATCTAGAAGAGATTATTTAGCTCTAAAAGTTACAGTACTTTCTTTTGACCAATAAAAAAGACTGGAAATTTACATGCCTAATTCTTATCACAAATAATCAAACTCTAAAAAAGCCAAATGACTGTGACTGTTGTCAACAATAATTTAACACTTAAATCACTCACCAATCACCAGCTTAATAATAATACAAACTTTGAGATAAAAAAATCCTGAAGGTCAGCGCCGCTGACTCAGCGGTACTAAAACATCCATTCAAACATACCTCACAAAAAAAGATCAATTCACAATATCCAGTAGTAACTTTAAACATGCAAGCATCATCACTCGATATCGATATAAGAGAAGTTACCAAGTTGATTCGTATTCTTGACATCAAATCAAATTACCTTCTTCTTCACTATAGGATCGATTTGATATACTTCTGGGAATTAGGGCATTTGAAGCTAATGATTTAATGGGTAATTATGAAAGCTTATTTACAGAACCATATATTCATACCCGGATCTCTGTGAAAAACTGGATGCAATTGCCTTTAAATAGTAGATTTCTTCAATGATTTCGAAAAATTTACTTTAGGGTTTTGGGAATGTAACTTATGTGTGTCGATGATTGTGTGTGGGTGAATAACAAAGAGATAGAGTATATTGATAAAAAAAAACTCTAGGATAAGAAACATACCATCATCATCAGACTTGAATCTTAAACAAATGTTGAATCAGTTAAAAGAAAAACAAAATAACATGAATTAAACCTATAGAAACACAAAATATGGATCAAGTCCATACCTTTACATCATCATAAACTGAAAAAAGGTTGATTCTGCAATTGGAAAATGTCGGCTTTTCTGATTGAATATAAAACGATTGAATAACAAAATTTGGAATTCGAATTGAGTTTATGGATTTAGATTTGAGGGTTTAATTTACTTGGATGAAATCGTTTGTGTGATAATGTGAGGTTAGCGTGTTTTTTAGTGGAATTACACTTTCTAATCTTAAGTTTGGGCAAATAGCAATTTAGCCCATGTGTTTTTTTATCTTTTTTTAATATGTGTTAATTAAAACGATTTTTTAGAAGTTGTAGCACAAATTAGGAAATTATTAACTGTA